>WHYT01016456.1:97005-224652 GCA_009806455.1 Tetrax tetrax | reverse complement strand
GTCCCCATATACACCAATTTTGAATGGCAAACAGTTTGGCTGGTGCAGGGCCAGGAGGAAGGACATGTGGGATCTTTAGGGAGGCTTTTATGAAAAGCAACAGCACCTCCAGCTCCTGGCAAGTAGTAGTCAGGAAAGATACCATCAAGAGGTGAAGAGTAGCATCACTTCTTTTTTCCTTCTCTCAGTCCTGCTGGTTCCCACAAAGACAATTTCGCTCAGTTGGTGAAAGAACAAAATGCAGCCAACAACTCAGCCTGCCAAGTGGTTTCCATTATCCCCAGTCAGAACAAGGTTCACCTCTCCACAGGGCCTCCTGCTTGTTCGAGATTGCTCTGACTCCAGCTACAGTCCACTGTGATTCTTGCCACCCTGAAATGCTGTTCCCTAGGGGAAAACAGAGACTGGGACTACCCAATGTGAGATAGCTTTTTAAAAAAAGAGGATTGGAGCAGGCCCAGGACCTAGCTGCTTCTGTAGTATTGACAGCAGTGTCAGCACTTATATTTTCCTTAAATTATGACATAAGGAAAAGTCCTTTCATAGGACTTCATATTCAGCTGGAAAAAAAAAGAAGAAACAATAGCATGACATTTTCTAATCAGATATTTTTCCCACTTTTCCAAAAGACACTGTCCATCTGTTTTAGCATCTGCTCAGTGTAGTTAAAATCCTCCTAAAAACAACAAATAAGTGAAATGGCTTAACTCCCTTCAAAATGTCAAGATCTAAGAATTTCCTAGGGAAAAAAAGGTTTCATGTGTCAGTGTCTCTGACTCCTGATCTTTCTGCCCATTTAAATAAAGTATGCAATCTCAATTTCTTTACGTAGATTTGAGAGAGGTACTTGACTCGAAATTTCAATGTTTCCAAGCACAAATGATTTTTTTAAAGTGCAAAAATTTGCCTTGCTCTAGAATAAAGGCACTGACTTTTTGTTGCACTTTGAAGCCCCTACAGAAATAATGAGTGAGCAGACTACATCCTTGAAATGAAGTATCACTTGTAACATGAAACCTTTGATGAAAAACGTATTTTTGAAGTAACAAACCAATCTGCACAGATTTTCTTTCCACCTATCTCACTATCCAACATGGGAAAGAGTTGTTCATGAAAGACTTCTGCTAGCCATCTTTCCCTTTCTCTGAGCGCTCACTGGCAATACCCTGACCTATCATATTCTAGCTTCCCCAGACAGGCAAAGCAGATGCTTTTGCTCCTGCCTAAACACCTGAAAACATTAAATGACATTTTCCTGTCATTTCTACTAAGACTCCCTGGAGGGTACTCTGTGGATCACGTGTTTGCCCTCAAGTTTGCTCCTTCTGCAGTTCCAATGAACTAGGACACTTCACAAAAATAATTTAATATCAATATTTATAAAATAATTCAAGTTGGAAGGGACCTTTGGAGGTCATTTAATAGCTCTGCCTCATTAATCAACTCACATACTATGTTCATAAAAGAATTTTATCTCAGTGATCATAGCCTGATGGCATATCAGATATATTCTGCCTGGCACGTGAACACTTCTACTGCGTGCTACATTTACAAATGTTTTTTCATGCAAGTTTTAGACTGTTTTGTTAGATTAAATTTGTCTCTAAGTTTTAGTTCATTGAATAAATATTCTCTCTTGATATGACAAAAGATAATGCCACAATATTTCAGTTCAGTTAAAAGAAGTGGAAAGGAATACATGGAGAAACAAAATTACTCTAGTTTGAGATGTTTTTTTCACACTTTTGCTGACTGCTTAGCCCTGTACTGAGTTTTAAAAAGTTTTTAGATTATTGCATCTTATATGTCAGTCTCCTTCCTATGCACACTGACCCTCGCTCTGCTGTTATTTCTTGTTGTCAGTCTGATATTACCTGCCTGAATGAGGGAGAGTGGTCCAGGCACAGCTTCCCAGGCACAGTGTCTGACAGATATTACTAGCATGAAGCAATCTGACCATAAACTATCAGAAGAACTGGAGGATCTTTTTCCTGTGGGAGCCAGAGGAGATTCCATACAAAGAGACAATAATATATCTACAAAAGACTACTTACGCTCAAAACACGTAGCAAATGTATTTCTAATTGGAATAATCCCCACAGTCGTGTTACCTGGGGGTTTCAGACATAAGGAATGAGCTAGTGTTCCACTGACCTTGGCAACGCTGAGGTAACTGCCCATTTTATTGAATGCCAGTGGCCTGTGTTTAGCATATAGCAGCTGCAAAGGCTTCAACTTTATTTCTGTTTTTGCCACTGAGCAAAATGCAGGTTCTGCAAGTAAGGAAAAGTTGTTCATGCGCATGACATCTGCATTAGTAAGCAATGGAGTCTGATTTATCCTGCCTATTTCTATTCCTTCCTTCCTTTATCCCACAGATAGAGTTGTTGCAACTGGTGACTGATACATGAATTGTGTAACAATGCTGCTGTCCTACTGACAAATGTCAGGGTGGATAGCAAAGCAGGGTGAGAAGCATCATGATGCCTTAAAAGCGAGATGAAATACAGTGAAATGAAATACAGATGACATACATATCAAAACAAATACTTCTTAAATGGCTGACCTTATTTATCTGAGGAATGACATTTATATGGCAAAAGCAAGGGAATTAAAATTATTATCTTTAAATGGCAGTAATTAAAGAGTATGAGGCTACAGGAGTCGTCTTTAGAAATAGATGGATAGGTGACAGCATGAGTTAAAGATGGAAAAGCTTCCATTCCGTAGATAATTCTCATCAGATTTTTTTTTATCTGAAAGCAGTGTTATAGCTTTATCATCAGAGTGACTTAAAATGGAATGAATTAAAATGTCATCTGGAATTAAGTCAATCCTTTTATTATTATTCATTTTATCAATGGGATCCTTACATGACAAGGGAAAAAAAACCCCTGGTTTATCTGATAAAATCAGCACGATCAGTGATTTCAACCTGAAATTATTATTCTTTTCAGTAAATTGATTAAAATGTCAGCTGTGTTAAGGCTTCCTACTTACTTATTTTTAGCTATATAGACAGATTCATGGAATCAATGGGATTATACTTGCTTTTGAAAGTGTACAAGAGCTGGTTTATACGTAGAATTTGGTGAAAAACATAACTAACAGCTAGAAATTGTAGTGCAGATTTAGTTACAATTATATGAAAAACTTATTTACTGTGATATAATAAGTATTCTTCTTTCTTTTTTTTGTCTAATAAATTCTGTGGAAGCTGAGCTTCTAATTCACGTTGCTTCCGAATTAACTTTGTAACTGAATAACGCATTTGGAACAACAGTCTCTAGAAAAAGGAAATGTATTTTAAAGAGTATTTAAGTGCTAACATCGAACTAGGAAACTGGATAGCAGCTGAAGTTGTGAATGTAAACTATGTTTCTTATGCAGGTGGTAAAAAGGATAAGTCCATATATCAGATATACATATATCATATGTACAGATTTTTACAAAAAGCCTGGTTTCTGAATATTAGTGAATATAGAGATACTTCCTTCATTTTTAACACATATTTGTGAAAACAGAAACGTGAACGAACTGTCTTTGACACGTCAAATTCTACAGTCAGCGGAGCGGCTATATCTATTTTCCATACATTTCAATTATTTTTACCGAGGAGCAGCCACAAAGCCGTTCCTCTGGGTTACTGAGCCCGGCCAAGGGTTTGCGTTGGGAGGGGACTGGTAGCAGTGTGTGCCCTGGGGCTGGTTGCCCCTGCGTGACACTGGCAGTCGCTGGAGCAGGACACAGAGCTCTGTGAGTGCAGTAAGGACAGCGTGTCGCTCAAGCGATTGAACTGATGAAGCAGCTCAAAATTTTCCTTGGTAGGAAAAGCTCCAAGACTGCTTTTAAATTAAACCATTTGTCTCCAACATATTCAAGTAATATTGTAACAGGAAGGAAGGAGAAAAGGAGAGAATATGTTTGAATTTTTCTTTTACACTCCTACTAATAATAAGAATAAATCAAGAAAACTATGACAGCGTGCCAGGTTTGTTTATCCTGTAGCATTGTGTACTGTTCTTTAAAGCATCTGGGAACTGCTGCTTCTGTATCCCAGATATGCAATTCTAGATATCCTGTATGAGTTATTTAAGGAGACTGTACATACAGGAAAAGTATCTGTTAGTGTATTTAAGCCTAAGCATAGATGAAGTATAACGAACAATCTGTTAAATGTTAATGTAGTTTATCCTTTCTTAATTTACAAACATGACATATTGCATGTATTTAGTGTTAATCTGTTTTAGACACTCATTTGTTTTGACCTATGTCCATAATATATTGTGTACCTCGAGATATTTATCTTGTCACTTTGAAACAAGATTACAATTAATATGACACACATGAGTTTAAATTAGTACTTCAACTAGAGATGTGTGAGTAATGAATTAGCCACAGTCTTGAACTGTTGGCAGACAATTTAAATTGCCTGCCTCTTTCTGATGCACAATCTGGAATCACTAAATATGTACGCTGTCTTAAGTCAACACAGTTTTTAGATCAGTGACTGAGCAATACATTTTAAACACTTTTTTCTAAGGGAAAATTTTTTTAAAAAGACTTAGTTTGGGACTGTATAGTCAGATGTCTGACTGCAAACAATTCTTCCACAGATTTGTTTTGTCACACCACATTTGGTTTGCTATTGTAAGGTCAAGTCTGAAAAGTTAAGTGGTTGCCTATAGGAAGCAGGACTGTAATTGTGATATCATTAGAAACACTAAATTGTGGATAATACTTTATATTTGTACTTGTCACTTGTCTGGTTTTTGACAAGAGGAGGCAGTTTTGATGGGCTTCCCGTGGTCCTTGTGTTTTTTATCCTGTTATCCAATTTTCTGCTGCACTGCTTTCCTTCTGTCACACTGACTGCTAGCCAGCCTTGCCTCTTTTACTGGAAGGGCATACAAAGCTTTTCGCTATGGTGGACAGAAATAAAAGGAGAAGCAATAAGAGGGCTGAATTTTGATAAGTACCTTATGTCCTCTGTCCAGGGTAAGTCATACATGATCTATATATCACCTGAAGCTCTTCCAAATATTATAGAAAAAAAAAGTAATATTTATGGAATATGTGTATATAACCAAATATATACTTTAAAAAATCAAATAAATCCTGAAAAGAGAGAAAACAATCTATGATTTTAAGGGCTATTTGTGGACGACAGGGAAATACTTAAGTTTAGTGACCCTGTATTCTTTGAAAAATCAGAAGCAAAAAAAAACCCAACCAGCCCATAAATTACAATATAAGTCCCAATATATAAGTAAGTGAATACTACCCAGTAAAACTCTACCCTTTCTTCAAGTTATAACATCTAATCATCTTTGGATATGAATTTCCACTAACTTTCCTTTTTTAGAACTGGAGTTGGCATGAACAAAATTGAATGTATACAAGGTTTATACTCTACACATGTTTACACGCTGATTTAATCTGCTTTAAATATATCTTATGCAAAACTGACTTAGTCTCTGCTAATAGTCACATTTGCTCCTATTCACAGAAAACAAGTGTAACCTTTGTGTAGGGCTTGACTTATTGCATGAACCTCTGTCTTTTTCCTATACATGATGCCAAAATTATTTATTTGAGAGTTTTAAAACCCCGCCCTTCAAAAACTTAAGGACATAAGCATAATGGTGGAAGCAAGATACCAAGGCTATATCTGAACTGGCAAAGCTAGGACCACTTTGACCTCGTACACCCAGGTTAATGTTTCATTTGAACTCCATCATGAGGTTAGGAGAAGTTTGTAACAGCCAGCCTCTCACCATGCCCTGGCTTCTGCCATAGACTGCCAATAACGTTGCTCTGGGCATTGCTGAGAAAGAAGACATTAAATGGAAAAAAAATCATTCTGTAAGCTATCAGAGAATTAGCTGCATTACTGAAAGAAAGTACATCTAATGTGGTCCCATCATCATTGACAAGTATTAAGAGAACACCTTTCTCCTTATTTGTTAAAATATATTTTCAGCACAGGGAATTTTTGGATAACATTTTTTGTGTATCTTATCTATTATCCTTCTTTCTAGACTCAATACTAGTGTCTACTATAAAGAAGAAATAATTACCCTGAATAGCTGGGAAAAATTGATGACACTGTTTTTGGGGAATGAAGCAGTCTCCCAAAGAAATATCTGACTCCTTTTTAGTCACTTTTAAAACTATTTTGAATAATGTAATAAGTCATGACATTATAGATAAAAACCCTACTTTAGTCATGGATTGGGGTATGATTTAGTAGATCTCTTTTTATAACTATTTTTAAGAGGGTTTTTTATATGCCATATGGGGTGTAGGATGTAGTTGGAACAGATTGGTGTTCATTAATCAGTAATTCATACTTCATAAAGAGCAGAATTAGTGTTAAAAGTAATGAATTCTCTAACATTCTTGGTCAGGGACAGCAAGCACTTAAAAGCATAATGATTGCTGTCCTTTCAGAGCTTCTTTCACAGCCACCTCCTTCATTCCCACAGTACAGTGAGAGTATGTAGCTTTATATTGGGAAATGAGTGGTTGCAAGAGTCACAATTTCCTCTGGTTTATTAAGAGGCAAAGGTGATACAGCCATGAACTGAGAATAGTTAGTCATACCCTGAGCAAATCTGGGAGGAGACCACAGGGGTTGCATGATATCATCAGAAACTTGACCACATAAAAAAACCTTAAAGGTGTTACCAAGCTTTGAAAAGTCAAGAAAAAGGAAATCAGATCAATCTAATGCTCGAAGTTTTGGTAGGTCACAGAGTGAGAAACATTTCTGCAAAGAAATATGTAGGATTTTTGTTATATACTGTAACTAGCTCTAAAGCTCTAGTAACCCAATACATTAGCAGGATATTCATACATGTTTTTGTCTTGTTTTATTTTATACTACCAATGATCTTAAGAAATCCTTCTTTTCATTAGACCACTTCAGTCTTAATGAATGGATGACATCTGGCAGGTACCATGCCCAGGATCGCAGTCAGCAGAGCATGCACTAAGGAATCCTCTGCAAGGTATGAAAGACGCCCAGAAAGTGCCTTCAGGCAAAAAAACCCCAGTCTCTGAATTCTTAATTACTTATGTGTCTTTCTCCTGTACTGGTTTTATCCTTACATATAGTATGGCACCATTTTATTGACCTGTTTGAAGTGGTACATGTCTCTACTTTTATCCTGTTCTCTCTTACATACTTATGTGCCTTTTTTCTAATGAGAAAATATGAATTTTATTTATTTATTTATTTATTTAACTCCAGGCATACATTTGTGTGTGTGCTTGTGCAAATGTGTCATCTTTGGTGCAGGTAGAGTGTCACAAATCCTAACCATTGAAAAAGCTGAAGAAGCTGAACTTATGCCCAAATAGGTGCTTTTTCCTTAGGGTTCTGCAGAATAGGAATGCATCAATGCAGCTCAAAGAGTTCTTTTAAATTTTTAGTTTGAAGTACAGGCTAGATAGATATAAATCAAAACACAGGCAACACAAAGACCTATTCTATTCAAAAGCTTACCTACATTAAGATTGTGCTTTTCTATGTTAATGCTTCTTGTTTTCAGGTAGCTTTTATAGGCTCCTGTGGTTTAGTGCTGCTAAGTCAAACGTGACTGATGCATATCTGATCTTCTGGATTCTCATTCATACTGAAACTCCAGATATCTTGTGGTTTTTGTGACACAGTAGAATGATGCAAAGCACTAAATGTTGTCACAGCTCACCTGTGATGTAAGGCAAAAGGTTACGTATCTGGATTTGAACAACTCATTTCAGAAAGAATCAGGAGGTTTTTTTGACCCAGTGACCCTGGTCTGGTAATTTCAGTAGCTTTATAACTGTGCGCTCTCTGAACTTAACCATAGAAATAAGATTTCAAGTTTCCTTAGGAGTAATGATTGCAAAAGACAATTCTTCTCCTAAGAAACAATTAGACCATCAGCCTAACAAAGAGCTTCATCTGGCAATTAGTATTCCTGTGGCGAACAGGGAGAGAATTAGTCACAGATACAAGAGGCTCGGGCTGCTAGAGCTGAAGCAAAAGGCTTGGTGTGCAAGCTTTCTGATGCTCCAGTGCCTTTTTCTCCTCCCAGTTTGAGAATCTCTCGCGTTTATTTTTCACAATAGGTTGATGATCTTGTGTCGAAAGAATATATTATGGCTCAAACATTCATCTCCGCTTCAAAAGATAGGCAACAGCTACTAGAAACAGCAGGGCTCGCTGCTGTGTTCTCAGTCCTGAGGCTGATCAATAAACTCCAGTGGCACAAGGGAGGAAGGGGTAACGCACTCACACACTGCTCAGCCCCAGGAATGCAGAAAGGATGAATAGAAAGCTAAATGTTTCTTTAAGGAATGAGACCCAAGCACAGATGGCACTCTGTATTCATAGAAGGCTCCCACATGGTGCAAAGAATTAGAGCCTGCAGGGACTCATAAAAATAATGGAATCACCTATACGCAAAACCCTCAGCCTGATTCACTCTCAGCAACATCGTTGTAAGATAGTAGGAGTAAAGGTATTAAAGTCATTGGATTAATGCAGCGTAACGCTGTCCTTAGAGCTGAACCTCACATCTGCTCTGTGAAGTGCTCATGGAAAGGGCTTGTAGTGACTGTGTCATGAATAAACTGGTCAAGAAACCTAAAACTCCATCTTTAACCACCATGAACCTCATCACGGACTCTATTTGGGGCCATGGTACTCCTATTGAGGTGGAAACAACCCTGAAACTCAGCTTAAAAGAGCATCTGGGGACTTCACAGAGATGGGAGTCAGGTCTTGTATTAGTCATTTCTAAAGCACCATCTTTGCAGTTCTTTTTTTTTATCTCAGAAGTAGTGTGAAGTCAGGAGAAAGAAAAAAAAAGCCTGGCCTTTCTGTCGAGTAATCCTTAGATGCCTAAAGCTCCCTTAAGAGAAAAATAAACTAATGTCAGAAAAAAAAACTAATGTCATGCTCAGCCTTCTAAGGTGCAAGTCAGAAGAATACATTTCCCAGTATTCCAGAATTTCAGATTTCCTGGAACAGATTAAAATATTGCTGCTGAAGGAACTTGGCTAATTTCAGGAATCTGCACCTTAAATGGAAACAAATAGAATTTATCTACTGGACATTTGTAGTGGATATAAATAATGCATGCCACTTAGAGACAAATATTTGTATTAGTTTCAGCCAATTAAATCTTTCCAAACTGTCTATTTCACTAAATTCACTTGGGCTATTTAGATCAGTGCTAAAACAGAAAATAGAATGATCTCTTGGTTTTGATTCGATACACAGGCTCACAGTTTAGTTGTGTCTTTGATGTTCTCTAGTAGATCACTCGACAAACAATGTCATTTCTTCAAAATTTAGGTACTATGGGTGTGTTAGTTCTGAATTCTCCCTAGTAATGGAAAATAACCCAGTTATATCAGTATCATGTTTGCTGATTGCTTTAAAATGAACTTGTATTTGAATTTCTAATCCTGCAGAACTTCTGTTAAAATGACAGTATGGTGAAGTTAAAGCAATCTAGGGAGACACAATACCTCTTAATCTAACTGCTGCACACCCAGATCTGCCAGACTGCGCTGGGGCAGCAGACTGGGGAAAAGGGAGATGTGACTGCGTCTGTAGCCCACACAGGCCCCAGGAGTTGTGTATGTTCCTGCCTGAGGGAATCTTCCTTTCCTGAGTTTTTACTGAGGAAGAAGCAGATGGAAGGGGATTCTATTTGTCCCACATCCTTCACATCTTCCCAATCTCAATCTTCTCAACTACGAGTGAATTGTTGTGTTGTGAGTTTCTGCTAAAGGGGGCTCTCCACTCTGAGATGTCCCTTGAGCTCTCCTCCATCAGGCTCTGGACCAGGAAGGGCTTTCAGGAGTCATGACCTGGTGTAAATTCAACAAGACTGGACCTCGGATTCCTGGTAGAAGGACTTGCTGGTGAGGTACTAGCTGCGAGAAATATTTGATTTTGAAACAGAACTGACTTTGGAGGGAAAGAAGCATCACCAGGCGAGAGTCAGGGCCCGCCACAAATCTTGTGTGGGTATGTTTTGAATATTCAAAGTTGGAATAAAATTAGCAACTGAGGAAGAAGAGAGAATTATTATGCAAATAACAATGGGATTGTTGTGATTTATTAATAACAGCATGTGTTTTAATTACTATGTCAAATGGAGGCTCTGCTATCACTGTACAACTCCAGAGCGTTGTACTTGCAAGCTTTTTTCCTGCCTGGCCACATATCGGTCCTTAGAAAACTTCTCTCCCAGACCAAGGAGACACCCCACAGCCTAGCGAGGCAGCCAGCAGAGTCCCTGTGCCACTACTAATGGCAGCTGTTGCTGGTAGGAAGGACACTTACAATACATTACTTAGCAGCCAGATTTTCCACAGGTGCCACAGTTTCCTAGGTGGATGCTAGGTTGTTCATTTGATGAAAACACATCCTAGAGCAACATAAAATGTAAGAAGTTGGGCTGGTCTTAGGTATATAGCTTAAATACCTGGTCTAAGATACTTGAGTGAGGGGAGATAATGCATTGCTGAATTTGGAGATCATAGAAGTGATGATCTTACAAATATACATGCTTATTAGGCAGTACAGAGCCAGCACATAAACTAAGTTGGAGTAATTAAATAAAAGGAAGGCGAATGGGTGAAAGAAAACACCATCTGCTAACTCTCGATCAGTCACTTATAAGCAAACCGGAATATAATGAAGGCCATTGCATTCTGATCATGAATAGATCCTTCTGCTTGGCTTGTATTATTTTTCCTCAAAAATAGTGCATATGTTTTGTAACAGTTTGGTAAACACATGAAAAATGGAGGAAAAAGAAAGCTAAAAATCTCTGCTGAACTGTATGAAAGGCAGCAATTTGGATGCTTCATAATATGTTTTATATTTATTTTTATTTATTTATTTCACAGACACTTAGTAACATTTACAATATCAATAGCTTGATTCGCAAGCTAAGAGCTTGATTATGCACAGTCAGCAGTTTCCCATCATCAAAAGATCATTGCATTTGACACAGTGAGTCCAGATCAACACTAATTTATGACCTTCCATTCTCAGTTATTTATAGCCATTAACAGATACACTGACTTTTTAGCTGACTGCTAAATGTAGGGTGGAATCTCCTCTAGGATTCAAATAGCAATTGTTTTTAAGTCTGTACATTTTCCAACATGAGTTATGACTTTGTAAGCTATTAATATAGAAGATCGACATTAAACGGCATACCCACCTGTTGTGTCAACTACCAGCAACCAATAACATACGTTAACACATGGTCAATGTTCTTTAATTAATACTTATAAACTAAAAAATCAATTAATACTCTGATTAGATGCAAATAATTCCATTATTGCAGGATATAAAATTCATTGTAGCATTGTCATGGGCATTCAAATCCTTAAGTAGATGAATGACTTCATATGAGAAAGAACATGCCACACTGCATAGGACAATCTATGCAGGATATTTTGTGCTTAAGGGTTTTTTTTTTAAAAAAGATTGTATTGAGACATACAGTTAGTGATACAGTCTTTTAAGGACATTTTCAACCACATCTGTGGTAAGGATTCAGTCCTAGTGATGTTAGTTCAGCTTAATTATGAAATAAAGTAAGAAGTTTGAGAATATCTGCAGAGCTTGTGTGGTTGGTTATTTGTAATAATATTTGAAATTCGGTGTCCCTGAAAAGTTGATTTGAATGGAATTTTTTAAAAAACTAGCTCATCACCAGATAATTTAGAATTAAAATATTATATGCCACTTTTGGAAGTTGATTTTGCTCTCCACTTCAGCTAGTACTGTGCCTCTTCTGATGTTGCCAGAATATTGCACGATGAATAGCAGTGTGGGATCAGTGTCACATTCCTTATTGGTTCTTTGGAGTTACCAGCAATCAAATTCTCATGCTTACGAAGTCTATGGAAGTGCCCCTATGCAGGGAAGGCAGACTGCTTCACCTGGGGAAGGTGCGACTACACCCGCTAATGCAATCGAGCTGTGTGGTACGCAGCTGACAAACTGCAGCTAAAACTCTTTGGGGACAATATATAGCCTGTGCCCAAAATGCAATTTTTTTCCTGCGCAGAACTTCTTGAGGAGAGGCTGTGTCTTGCTTAAAAGCAGCAGTAAGCAAAATAAATCCAAGAGGAAATTAATTTTGTTTTAAAATCATGTTCCTGATGATATGCCACTAATTTTCTTTTCTTTGGTTACAGCAATGAAGCGAGATATGTTTTGGCATAGAAAAGGAAACCTGATACATTTATGCCAGGCATTAATTAGGACTTTGAAATACTTGAAACATTTTACTTGATTTTAAGAAGAATTTATATGGTAAGTGCTAAGTTTTGCTGCTTGCAAGCACTCTTCTTTTGGCCTAATTTCAGTTAATGACTTTTAACTGTGAAAAGCAAACTTGGGAAACACAAATGCAATTGGCCTTGAGATGTGCTATTAATGTTCTCTACGGAGTCAGCATGTTTGCATCTTTGCCAACTCTTAGCATGCTTTTAAAGTTATGCTCCCAGAGATTACAAAGTCACTCAGTGCATTTCAAATCGGTTTTAAGGCTGTTCAGGCTGGAGGATTAAAACACAATGCTTGGCTTGATAGTATTTAGCCCAGCAAACCAGGACAGCTCATGCTCACACGTGAATCGGAAACACACACGCCACTCTGGGTACTCATGTAAGATTTGAGGACTCTGAAACAGAGAGAAGAAAAAGTCCATGCAGGTTGCTTAAAGGAATGGTGTTCTCTAGCATTTTTCTCTCACTGAGGCAAAGTGAATTGCTCCCTTTACATTCACTGTAACCCAGCTATCATGGGATAAATTTTTTCCACTAATGGGGCTCCCTGAGGATTCTTTCCATAGCACCGTGCTTATTTGCCTTGCAACTTCCACAAAAATAAATGAAAACCACTACAGGGCTCTTTAAATGTCAGTATTGGGGAACTGCTTTCGAATCTCCACAGGACAGTAGGGGAATGTCGAGCTACAGGATGATAAACGTGCAGGGGCTGAGTTTCTCTCATTTTAACATAAAAGCTGCTTTTTCCCTCATATTTAACTCATACAGCATAGTCATTAGGGAAAAGTGGGTGCTATGGAAGAACTATGTGGCAGCAATTTCCACAGCTAAACTCTTGAGTATGTTACAACTTAATACAGAAAATGCATCTTCACCGGGATTTTATTGTCTCACTGGGGTTATTTTGGCTCAGCTGAATGATACAGTGAATTCCCTCTTGCAAAATAACAGCCCTGCTTGCCTGTTTGACATCCAGAAACCTGAAGAGGTTAGTTGCTGTCTAACGTCATAGTCAATTACTTTTTAAGAGATAATTTTACCAGTTGGCACCCAGCTAACTGACCGTAGCTGCCCTCTCCTTGGAGGCAGTCTCCCTAGGTCGGCTCTAAAGCGCACCGGGAAAGTGAATGCACCATATCTGTTAGAAATAAATAGATGACATCTCCACATAAGAAATAATCTGATTTACCCTCTGGTTTGCCTATGCTGACCTGTATAAAGGTAGTGATAGGAGTTTTGTATCTGCTTCTGATTTCATCACTAAATTGGCATCTGTCATGATGCCATTCCTATTACAAATTGAAAAGGGAGGGAAAGTGCATTTTAGCATCATGAAACGCGCCATTCCTTGGCTGCCATTTCACAGTAAAGTATCCATGGTCCTTGTCATACATTTATTATGGAGAGGAGTTTTTCCACATAGCCAGCCAGGCTATCATGGTGAGAGTAGAAAGCTGCTTTTCCTTTAATATTTAAAAGTCCAAGAATGTTACAGAAACTGAAAGGGATTGCATTGGCTGGGTGTGGTTTAACTGAGCAGCAAGAGGAGGCAGGGACATTACGTAGACCAGTAAATGTGAGACTCGCTGATATTAAAAAAAAAAGCCAAACAAACCATAAATTGTTCTTTCCAAGGACTGTAGGTACCACTGTTCCTAGTTTCAACAGAAATTCACAAGGGACTCCGCAGCCATGTATGTATTCTTTCAGTGATAGAATTGCCTTAAATACCAGTTACACACAGAGCTTATTTTGCATTTATTGAAAGTTTCTGTGTTTTAAAGTGAAGAAATTATGTATTGGAAGCCCTTGTGGGGCTCCTGAGAAACATATATTAAAAATGTGCCACCAAATTAAAGGAAGGCCTGGGATGATATTTTGATGTTTTGCTTCTATGAGTCCCTGCCCTCCCCTAATTTGGTCCCCTCGCATTAGACCCTGTTTGGTCTCCTTTGTATTACCATCTAGGCCCCTTTGTATGACATCAATCTTGTTGTAAAAAGAAAACAATTTTCAGCTTCTCTGCAAAGAAAGAACTAAGAAATATTGTTTGAACAGCAACTGCTGCTACTTGTGGAAAAATGTAGAAAAATCTAACTTCTAGGAGAATGGTATGGACTAGTCAGGCTATATAATATTTAAATAGGGTGAAAAACATTAACATTAATCAACATTTCTCTTGTATATAATTGATACAATGGTTAGTAATAGGCACTCACATAAATTTGCTGGCATGAAATTCTCTTCTGTCCTCATTTGTATTCTAACAGAGCATCTAGGATTAGCAATCCTGAAGTAGATCAAATACTCTGGACATTGTCTACTCTGAAGAGGAATGAAGCTGGTTTCGAGATTTCAAAACACAGGGGGGTATTGGCTGCCTCTCAGGAGCATATTTTTGTGTACTGTACCTGACTGACAGACAGTGGAAATATAAGATCTTTCTTACTAAAAAATAACATTTTCTCTTATAGAAAATGTAGAGGTAGGCTGCCCACACAGAAGGATTCCCATGCTATCACAAGCAGCTAGTGTATTTTGCTTTGATTGTGCTTCTTTCCAACTTGTTGATTAACAGTTTAAATAAACGTAGAAAGTGAATCCCTGCTATGAGGCAAACACACACACAAAAGATTAAGAAAAATTATGAACATAAGAGTACAGGTATTTTTAACAAAAGACTGCATGCAGAGAGGTAAGAAGAAGGCACATTGTGGTGAAGACAATGTGATCATGACAAGATGTATCAGTGGGAAGGTGAAAGGTGCATCAACTTAAGTTTTCATGACCTGCCTTTGGTTTGCGTCAGAAATATCATGCGTGCTGTGACCTTCACAGCTTCCCAGGGGAGACTTTTGCACTAAAATATCAGAAGAGAATACTTTCAGAAAGAATGCACTGCTATTTAATTATTCTTTTGTATCTATAACACGTGATCATTTTACAAGTCAGCATCATCTCCAATAAGCTTACAGAGAAATGGGAGAATTCACGGAAAATAGCAATGGTATTCACTGTTGCATGAGAGACCATGGTTGAACGGGGTGACCTGCTGTGCTCTCTAAACTCAGGGGAAAGGGAACCCTTAAAAGGATACATAACCAAAGCCTGAGCTGTATTTCATTAACAATTCATGAAGTCTGGGAACTTTTTGAAATATGTTATGATTTAATTAATGCTTTGTAGGGTAAGGATGTACATTTTCATGAAAAAGAATGATAATAAAGCATTCAGTTTAAAAAACAAATTAGCTGGATAGAGTTCACATTGCTTTACTCATAGCTTGCACATATTATTAGAAGTAGCCACACTGGGTTCAGATTCGGTATCTGCAATATTTTGAGAGACATTGAAGTACATTCAAATATCTTATGCCTTGAGAAACCAGGAAACTGACTTTAAGAATTCCTCTTCATATCATTCATAATTCCAACATGCCCTAACACACTGTAGAGTTTCTCTTCTATAACATTCCCACATAGTCATACAGGAAAAAGTTTCATTCATGCATAGCAAAAAAATTCAATCTGCACTGTTTCATGGGACAGAGAATTACACTTCTCCTTTGTAGAACTGTATCTTAGGCAGTATTTTTGAAGGATCTTCATGATATCATTAAAACAATAGTGAAATTATAGAATTATTTCCAATATCAGTGTGTTTTCTTCCATCTGGTAAATCATTAAACCAAGTGTGAAATATTTGTACAAGCAAAAGATGTGATCTCACTGTTGATGTCAAGAAACAGTTCCCTGTTGATGTTCTCAGCATCTCTGCCTTATACTAACCAAAAAGGAAAAGGTACACCTTGTATAACAGCTAGTATTTACTATCATTATTTTTGTAGGATAGGAAATTGAGATTAAATGGCAAGAGTTTTTATTAAAATAATATTTGAAAATAAAAAGGATTTCAAAGTAAGTATATATTCCTATGATCAGGGACAGATTTTAGAAGATAAGAAGAGATATCTATAAAGTTACTTGAATCGGATATGAAATGCTCCAGTTCTTTGTTTATTGTTCAGATTTGAAGTGCCATTGTATGTGCTGATAATGCATAAAAAGAGACTGATTCCTTTTTTTCTAAGTAAGTGGTCTGAGAGATTGAAACCTGTAACACTTTACTTGGTGTGACCTAAGCTCCAAGAGCAGGTTTGCTATTCTCACCCACGCCAAGAACTACAGGGCCTGAGCTGAGCTCTTTTAAATAGCTTCCCTTAGGTTTAGTAAACTTTTAGTCTCATATTTGCATCAGAACATCATGATAATAGTCACCACCTGCCTTCTCAAAAGAAGAAATGGATTATATGAAATGAGTCCGGATGCGCACTCTTTTTCAGTGGATCTGTGCAGTTTATGAAAGCTCAGGAGTTCAAACCACAAATTCTAAGGTCCTTCCCAGGATTCAGATGGTTAAGATTTATTTGTAATAGAGTAACTTCAAGGGACACTAACTAAAACATCTTTTATCTGTTTATTTTTGTTCTGCCTTTCACTTTCCCAAGTATAAGATACCGTGGAAATTAAAGCATTTTCCCTGCATTATCCACTTGTACTTGGTCTCTACTTTGTTTCAGCTATTTCCCCTCTTTATAGTTAAATGCTTCCCCTGTTTTGGTTTTTTTTTAACTGGTTTTCCACAGCAACAAAGGCAGCAAAGATACTTAAAAACAGAGCAAGATCTGATTGCCACAAAACCCTATAAGGTTTATATATCGTTAATAGTATTCCAGACTCCTAAACCCCCCACTCCTGAAGCCCTTCGTCTCGCTTCTTATAAGTGCAAATAGGAAGCGTTGACTTTAACGGAAGTTTATCAAGCATACTGACTGCTGCAAAGTTTATTTCATTGGCAAAGGGACAGGCAAACATGTTTAAAACGGTGAAAACAAAGAAATAAATTCTATGAAGATATAGAGAAAATACTTCAACAAATATGCTACTAAAAACCTCATGTCTGACTGGAGATTTCAAAATGTCAAACTTCACTTACGAATTGCAAAATCTTGCAATGTAATTTGCATTATTTTATGAGCAGTGAGAAGGATGCAATACATCTACTAGTCAGAATGTTTACTTCTCCCAGAGGACTTGCAGATTCAGTTTCCGGATATTTCACTTTAAGGCACGCTGTGCAAGTCTGCTGCATTTTGTGCTCTCTTCTTCCTTGGCCTAGGAAGAGATTGTTCTCATCCCTGAGAATTTTCCTGAATAAAAGATCCTTTGTTTCCATTCAATGGTGTCATGTCGCCAAAATCAGATTTAGTCTCTGTTTTGTTGTAAGTTTTAGGTTCACACTTTTTGAAAAATGTTGGAAGGTTAATGGCAGACATCTATTTTGGCTACTGTTCTTAAAATGTCCTTGCTGTGCATGAAAACTCAGTAAGACTGACTTTAGAGTAGGCTTTTGGTGAAAAAAAACAAAAAAAACTTTTATGTACAAATATACAATACATAATTTAAATTCTAAGCACTGACAAAGCACAGAGAAGAGAAGCGCAATTTGGCCTGGGCAAAAGTCACAGAGTGACTGTTTCCATTACACAAGACTGTAAGCAATCACTGAAGTCAATTGGTACCTGTGTGAGCAGCTTAAATTTATCCATAAGAGAAATTCATAACGTACCCCTGACAAGAATGAAAGAATATGTTTAACATCAATACATAAACATGTTTGAATGAGTCTCATATGAATGGTCTCATATGAATGAGACCTTCCTTGTTTCCATCAGCAGAAGCAGACCAGATACTTAAAATTTCTTCAATCAAAATATATAAATAAGAAATGGTAAAATTATTCTAGAAGGTGAATTCAGTGAAAAAAAAAGTACTCAAGAAAATTTTAAATTAAGCCCCTGCTGAAGATAGATCCCTGGGAGAAAAAAGCCAACTAAACATCCTTTTTTTCCCAGTGACCCCCAGTGGGGCTTCTGTCAATGTCCTTGTTGGACTTAACTTACTATGTCGGAACTTGCCCAGGAGATATCTATTGTTTCTGTGATGACTATAAAAACACGTGCGAATGTTTCTGAAAACATCCCACTTCAAGTCAATGATAAAATTATTATTTTGTGAAATTTGTTATCGGCTGAATGCTGTGAGCTCCTTTCTGAATATCGCTTAGAGTGAAAGAGCTGAATAAAGGAATGTTCTTTGATCAAGCTGCTATTTTCTCTTTTATTTATTTCATCAATTAATCTTCTGTCTGTATGAGAAAATTTCTCTGTGGCATATAGCTAACTCTGGTCTTAATATACAGAAGGTAATAGTCATTGATCAGTTACACATATATAGTAGAATAGAAGCAAAAGTGAAAGGCAAAAACATGTTAAACAGAATACAGTGAGACGAAAATATGGTGGTAAATATTATTTCATGAAATCTGTCTGTTTCTTCAGGAAATGCTTTACATTGGGTACCAGGGAAGGCTGGACAGGGCAAAGTCTTTTGGAACAGTGTGGCCTTTTAACATAACTGCTGGAATAAATGCGTAAAAATTATAATGATAATTAATAGTCCAATTTGAAGGGCTACAGTGAGTTTGAGTTTTTTCCAATTATTATCACAACAGTTACTGGTTGTTTATATTTTTTCAAGTGTCTATTTATGCACATTAACGATGTAAATTCATGGCCTATACCTCTTTATACCTTCATTTGCCCTATTTTGCAGTACTTATATACTGTACAAGGGATAAAGCCAGCCATGCACTGGGGAACAAGAGATTTGATTAGTTTATTCTGTATTATTCAATCTGAAGATGGGAAATCGCACCTTGTGTCCTTTTATTCCGTTAATCCCTGTAAAATTCAGTTACATACTCTGCAAAGTATTTTGTTTGAGTTTTCTGTAGGACCCTGTGGGAGGATCCATCCATCATCCAAACCCGTGTACAACACATAACCTGAATAAACATGAGTTGAATTCACCAGAAGCTTTGCCAGCAATGCAATAAAATATAATGACACATCTTCACATATAGTTGCTATGTCTTATGTGTTTGCCCTTATAATTTACCTTCTGGGGAAAGTAACATGTGACAAACTTGTTGCAGGTGGTAATAAATTAGTCAATACGTAACCGATTCAGAAAGACCTTGTCCGCCCATCTCTAGCACAGATGTTCTGCAGATGATTTGGAGACTGTTTTGCAAACACTCAGCGTCTGAGGTGAATTAGTTGCATGTTTACATGGAAAATGGAAACAGTCCTTTTTCGCATGTGCTCTCTTTATTTTTTGCTTTTTCCTTCCTCTACACTCCTCCCACACAGAGCCTCTCCCATGCACAGCATGTCCATGGGTGTAGATTGAAAGTAGTTCTTAGTCTGTGGTACAATATACTTCTGATGCATGATCATTTTCCTTTAAAGCATCTTATAGTATCTTCACTGGACTTCAAATAATTTCAGTAATTGTACTGACTAAGTAATCAGAAAGTATTTATACATTTTTCTAAGAACTGTTACTAGATTAGAGAGGCCCAATTTTTTTTTGTCTGAAGGTCTGGTTTGGTCTATCAGGCTGTATTTATTCTATCATAACTAGGATTTTGGATCACCAGTCTATTATCATACTTAACTCCCAACGCTTCACTCCTTTGCTTAAGGAGGACCTCTGTTAGTATGATTTTTGAGAATGGTAGCTATTTTAGAGATTATGCCACATAGCCTTGTCAGTTGTACTGATGTTTACTACAGAATTATTTTCCTTGGCACTGGCCTTTAATCTCGGAGATCTCATTTAGAATCCAAACAGACTGAGAAAGGTCCATCTGGGCTCTCCTATGACAGCTGAAGAAGTTTGTATGTAATGTACTCAGATAGGTTCAGCAAAGCTGTCCCTCTCTAAATTCAAATAATTAATCTTTTCCAGATTGGCAGTAATTCAATATTGAGTGTATAGAAGCTCAAGCTTTGCTATTCATGTGGCTCCTCAGCACTTCAGGACGATCTATTACTAGGTTAAGGTGCAGTGAAGACAAATATTTCTGTCCTTGCAGTGTCATTTCCCTCAGCTGTTATGTCTTTAAATAAAAATATAATGGTGACAAGATCACGCTTATTAACTTGATGAAAAACTTGCCTCACAATGCCAAAGGCATTTCTATTAATGGCAAACAGCAATCTTGCTGATCAAATGGATAAATGCTACATTGAAAACCTAACAATACGCAGCCAGGGAAACCTGGCAATGACCACAGGCACTGAAGATTTGGAGACCCAAGGGCAGCTTTTCTGTATCTGCTCTGGGAGAGCACTGTACCATAGAGCAGTAACAGACCAAAGGAAGCTCATAAGGAGGCTAATCCTACATTACTGTGGGATGCAGTTATAAATTAAAGCCCAGATCTGTGGAGGTGGAGAGGTGCTTTAAGTGCCTTCTACATCCATTTTGGCACTTAGACCTGCGCTGAGGTAGATGGGAGTTTTCAAGAAACTTCATGGCTGTGTAAGTGCAGCATCAAGTATAACATTGCCAATGTATTTATTACACATTATTTTAAAATATTTCAATGAGTGTTGTCATCTAGCTATGTATCTTTAAAGACAGAAGCATCAAAAACAAATAACCAGCACAAAATGAACTGAAAATAATTACATTACTTCCCAGTCTGATGATAAGGAGCTCACAATAGATTTACAAAGAGGCCAACAGAACCACTAAATGCAAATTTTGCAAATTTTGCTCTTGTAAGATCTCCCAGTGTAAGCACACACAAAGGCCCCATGCCCCGCTGCTCAATTTGTAATTGTAAATACTCCACAGTCTGAGAACCACAGCTCTAGAACATCTCGAATGATTTACCCTGAGAGTTGGGATTCACCAAAAAAAAAAAGCACACTTGCTTTGGGGACCCAGACACCTTTTCTAGACCTGGGTGTACATGTTCTCTGCTTCCCAGAGCACCAGTACACCTCTGTATAGATCCAGTCTGTCACACCTGTAGATGCAGAACAGTTTCTCTATTGGTTTATTTCGTCTTTTGCAGCTCAAGTGCTTTTCCCTTACACAATGGAGCTAGCTAATCCATGCCAAACTGGGAGGAAGACAACTTCAGTTCACAGTTGAGCTGATTCACCCACTGCCACAAAAAGGATTTTGTTTTTAGTGGCATGATATGCTGTGATAGTACACAAGGACTGGTATTTATTGAGCTGTGTTCTGATAAATGTCACCTCTGCTTGATAGGTATCATGAGTAATGAATGTACCCGCTGCATTCACTGTGCCCTCCTGGATGCTGCAGCGGTGAAGGGAGCCTGACTCCTCTTTCACATCAGCTATAGGAATGCCCAGGATTCACTCTTTCATTTAGATGAACACATAGACCATCTAAACTGGCTTTTAAAACGGGGAGTGACAGAGAATATATCACAGTCCTTGGGTAACTGCCATTGCCAATAACAATGCAGGTTTTATTTTAGTCTGAGCTGTTCTAGCTTTAATGTCAGCTATCTGAATCTGTTACCTCCTACTTGACGCTTGTCTATAGCACACTGACAGCACGTACAGATGTGAACCGGCACTTCTAAGTAAGAAATTCCTACATGTTTCCTCTTGCTTAATACTTTCTTACTCTGCTGCACCCAAAAAATGTTGTATACCCATTCACTTTTATTTAAGCAGTCATATCCTCAGTCAGGGTTAAGGCGCTAACCCCCTTTTCTATGCTGGAATGTTCTATAAACTCAAAGGGAGCCCAATTCTAAGCAAACCTCCAATTTCACAGTCATTATGGTGGTGACTACCTATGGTGTGTCCTCACAATCAGAACGTTAAGGGGAGCAGCTTCCAGTACAGGGACATTTCTGAGGTACAGCTGACAGAGATAAGCATATAAAAAGTAGCTGGCCATGGCTTGCAGCTTCTGCTGAGTTGTGGAGGCAGTGGGAGCTAAGTGCCTTCTCCTCACAGAGAAAAGATTACTTTTTCGGATGCTGTGGGAGTGGGAACCAAACTGCTCTCACGCCCTGAGCACCAAAATGTCTTTTCCTATGTGATATAGTATAGTGATGCTAAAGTTGCACATAATTTAATGCAGCAGACAGCTACAGACTCACAGCTGAACAGACCTGCAAAGAATCATATTATTGTGCACAGAGGAAACTGTATGATATGAATATGATCTGACACAACTGACAAAACCTGACAGTATGTATCAAGTTAATCATGCAGAGAGCAAATATGGGCAGTTTTCAGAAAACAGGTTTTTGTCTTTTAGTTATTTTCCAAAATACTGCATAAAAGCTGATTTTTTGACCTTTTGATCAGTTCACTGAAAGTGATGGAAAAATCTTCTTTGATTTCATGGGTTGTTGGATCAGGCACAGAGATTGCAGTAGTGTAGCATTTAGTCTGAAGGGCACTGTCAAAGCCATGTGGAGGCAGAGGGTTAGGGTAGGTGGAGAGAGTCAGAATGGAGCTGAGATTCATAGGGAGAATTATTAATGTGAAGCTTGCGAAGGCCCTTCTCTCACTGTGCATGCCTCTGTTTAGCAAGATCAATCACTCACTCCCATATCAACAAAATTTGTCCAAGATTAGGAAGATAGTAATAATAAATAATTAGCATTTACATCACACCTTTCTTCTTCAAAGCATCTTACAAACATTTACTAATTAATCCTCAGAACAGTCTTGTGAGTTACGGATTTTCATACCAGTTTTACAGCATTCATTAAGGACTCAAAAAATCTACAAAGCAAAAAAAAAAAAGGTCACAAACTCTTCCCTTCCCCCTTCCTGACTATATGAGTGTTTACTGTAGACCAGTACATGAGAAAATGTGATGCGTCCTGGGAACACTTCCATCCCAGTAATTCTTGCATTCTCTAAAAAGTGAATACATATGTATTATAAACTCCTGAATGAAACATAAGGTAAAGTAAACCTTATTATTTTAAGCTTTAGTCATTGTAAAAAATATTAAATACAAGAATTTTGAAACAATTACACAATTATTTAATCTTTTACTAGTTACCCTGAGCATCAATTTTGCTTTCCTATTACTGATTCCTGAAATACCCAGAGAATCTTTGAAAGTATCTATTAACTATCTATTTGTCAGATGTGTGCTGGGAGCATAAATGTAGTGGTCCTAAGAGACTGTAAAGCAGCTGTGTTTTTCAAAGCAGCTAAAAGGACACATGAAATATTGCTTGTAATGTCTTTTATATGCAGTTTTACATTCATTCTGTGCAAAAAGAAGCTGCTAATGGGAAAAGGAGGAAATGTTAATGAATTCTATCCCTGTCCTAAGTATTTCAGGTTACTTAGAAACACATGGTATCTTCAAATCTTTCTGGTTAGCACGCAACATGAAGAAGGAGTTACAGTAAAGGGTAAAGAACTGCAGAGAACTTCCACTGCTCGTGACCCCCTGCTTCCCATTGTGTGTATAAATCAGAATAGATCCACTGAAGGAGATGAGTTTCAGCTGATTCATGCCAGGCAAAAATGCAGCATGCCTTTGTGGTTTATAGACCCTCTGTCTCAGGGAGTCTCTCCAACAGGCAGCCCTGCACTTTTCCAAGTGAAAAAGAACAGGCTGAGAAACTATTCAATGGAGATACGGTTTTGCCCTGTGGTTGTTTCTCAGATTTTCACTTTATGCATGGGCAGAAAAGGAAAGTTAAACAAGTAGCTTGTTATTTGTTTCAGAAGAGAGAGGATTTTCTTGTATATCTTCAGGATTCACACAAAACAAATTACTGTTACCTCGACGTGAAAAATAGTTTAATTTAGCGGGTTAAAAAGCTTCTCTTCCTGCAGGGAGGTTGGACTAGGTGACCTTTAAAGGTCCCTTCCAACCCTAACTATTCTATGATTCTAAAAAGAAATAATCTATTTTTTTTTTTGAGAAACACAGTTAAATAGTGTGTTTACTTGGTATTCTGTTTCTACAGAGGCTGTTCATGCACTATTCAAGCTAATAGTTTTCATATTACAAATCACTATAAAGTAAGGCTACAAAAATGAAGATTTATTCACTGTATAGCTGCATCAGTTCAGATTGTGTTAGAGACACAATTGTCTGGGGCAAGGTTGGTAGAAGAGCTGGTTTCTGAATTGAACATTAACTATCTCCAGAAACATCTAATCCCTTTCGTCGTCTTTCCTTTCCCAGAAATCAAAGCTTCATAAATCTGCTGAGTTCTGCAGATGACCTGCTTAGGTTCTAACCTCCAAATCTCTGCTTCCCTACCCTCTGGCCTCACCCTTTTATCTGGTTGTTCCTTGCCTGTTGTTGGTTCGTTTGTGGTGCTGGGGTGTTTTGGGGGTGGGAGGGAGATATAATGACAACCAGGTTTCACAAATACGAGTTCATCACGATACAACTTCATAGGGTGCTTTGTTTTGCTCAGAAGGCATTCTGGATTATATTGTGTTGTGCATTGCCAGAAGCTGATTCGAAATCGCTGGAGTGTAATATGAATGGCAAATTAAACCCCTGTATCCTGTGCCAATCTGATCAGGATGAGAAATAGAGAACGTAAGGGACACAGCTCCCCTAAACCTTAGCAGCTCAGCTTCTTTTCTACATCACCACACTCTGTCTGAGGTAAAATATGACATTTGACCACCTGACAACACATACATATAGTACAGACGGCAGTACATCCATATATGTAAAATATGTACATTTAGTGTGTATCGAAGTACTGTAATGCATGCATATATAGTGTTTTAATTTTTCAGTACCACAGAAAGAGGTTTACACACTCCACTATTCTGAATTACAAGGGGATAACTGGACAGCAGAAAATTACTAACCTAAATAGGTAGAAAGTGGCAGGAAAGTTAAGTTCACTGGACTTTCTGGAACATCTGTCCTGGTATCTCCTACTCCTACTGCATCTATATGAAAACAAGGGGGATACTTCACTGATGGAAAGAGGCCAGAGATGGAGTTGGCCAAAGTAGTTTGAAAAACTTAAGTGAAATTCACAGAAAACTTTAGAAAATCACCCTGGCCACAGATGCTAACAGTTAGGACAACTAAATATTAACAGAATGCACAGATTTGTCAAGCCTTCATCTCAAACAACATTTACTATCATGTATGAAAAAGAAAACAATAAAGTAAAACTACACATTTTACCCCTAGGAAAAACCTCGCATTAAGCCCTGTATACTTTTAAAAGATGAAAAGTTTGGAACTGCGTAAGGATGTGGGATGTATGCCTGTAAGTGCTGACCAGTTTTATGTTTGTGCTGTGCCAATCAAAAACACCAAAAACATGTAGTTAAGAGATGTCTCCTTGGTTCTTTCCCCTAGAAACAAGGAACTGTCACTTCAGGTTATGGGATGGGACTGGGGTTGAGAATCCACTGAATCCACTGTTTGCACTTTCCTTGGGACTTGAGTGGGCAAGAGGTATGGTCTGCAAGAGCTGCAACTGGGTGAAAGAGGCTGCTCTCTCTAAAATGAGGAGTCTCCAGCTGCCAAACATAGCTGTGTTGTGAGTGTAGACTTGTGGTGAAGACCAAAAAGCTGGGTAAAAAAAAACCCTGTAATGACAAGTTCTCCAGCAAAGCTCCTGTTTTGTGTGTGTGTTCCTATGGGTGCACTCTGCATTAGCACGAAGTCCTGTCTGTGTATCTCACTTCCGTATGCAGCAATGTCCCTTGGCAGGTCAGTACCTTCCCATATCAGCTGAATAACATGCTTTTGCACCGAATCTCTTTTTTTTTTTTTTTTTTTTTCTTTCTCCATAAGCAGAACTCCCTTCCAGTCTTCCATGTAGCTGATGGGGCTCACCAAACAGTAAATCCCCAGTATTTTTCTCTTCTTGCTCAGGGCATCATGTGCTGGGCAACATTCCTGTCCTGGCAGCAGAGCTGAAGAGGGCAAAAATAGAATATCTACTTTTGGGGCTACCTCCAGTCTCCATGGCAACTCTGCCAAACTGGCTTCTTCTTCACTCACGAAGTATTATTCTGAGAGGCCTGACTGATTAAGTAGATAAATTATTTTTGTATTTTCCCTCCCAAGGTATTTAAATCTTAGTTCTAATGAGACTATTGCAAGACTAGATTTTTGGAGTGAAAGGTGCCAGCAGGTACTCATCTTCAATACCTTAGTTTCCTTCTTTTACTATTAGCAGCAGGGACAGCTCACATACATATCCAATAACAGGTATGGTCCTGCCTTTCTGGACTCACATGGTCAGAGACAAATTTGTATTTACTCTTGTACGTATGCAAGATGCAGCGGTCCTGGAAATGTTGTCCCATCTGCCTTGGTGCAAGGGTCCAAGTAAAGTTCTCTGGGACATACTGTCCTGCAGCTCCAGGTGTGCTTGGGGAGCAGAGCCAGATCAGGATTTGTGCAGCAGTAATTTTAGACTTGGTTTTATACACTTGTTGATTTATCCCCATCCTTTTGCAACTCAAGGTCATAAAGCTCATTTCCAAAGTTCTCCCAGAGAGCATATCACTATAATTTGTATCTACAATCATAATTCTCAAAGCTGATGAGCTCCAGGGTTTAAATTCTGAGTCCTTCCCACATCACAACTATGCGAAAACACGATTTTTTTTTTCAATTCTGAACAATAAAATTATGCCAGTTTCACTAAAGAAGAGTTGCATGTATCCTCAAATACTAGGGAGAAATTATCATATTTTTGGTGAACTTAGCTTGAGTATGAGGTTTCAAAGTCTGGAAAGTGCATGTGGTTTGGTGACTAATTATGATCATCTTACAGGTTCAGTCATTTTTCCCCAAGCCATGAATTTTCTTTCAGAAAAGTCATGACTTTATTTCATCAAAGCTGTAAATTATTTTTCATTTTGTGATTTTTTTCAGTAAAGCAATTGGGACATTTTGTATTCAGCAGTAGAACTCATTTTGAACAATACATTGGTAATGGAGCAAAAGATGTACAAGGTAAAAACATATACTGAACATATGTACCCCTCTGATGCATGCCAAACTTAATTAAAAATCAGACCCTAATTTGCTATGGGACCTAGACAGCGTACTGGTTTGTCCAGATGTTTATAAATGAGAAAAATATATTCTTTATTTTAAGTCCACATTTTGCAGACTCTGGGAAACTATTGTCCAAGTGTTATGCAGTTTCAGTTCCTTAAATAGCAACATTCACATTGTTGAGGGTATAGTTTATAAATCCTAAATACAATTGAGGCCCTCTGAGGACTGCTTATTTTACATTAAAGAGACTCAATGTAAAATGATTAATAGAAGTCTTAATAAATCCCTCTGAGAATATAGTTCTTAGGCTATTCAACAGGAGCTTGTCAGCCTTTCTTCTGAAGTATAATGCAAGAAACAACTTCAGATTGTCCAATAGTACTTTTGCATACAGCATGATAAATAGCGAAAAAACACTTTCTTCTAATATTTAAATTTTATACAGTTTATTGACATAGCATATCTGTTGCCTGTGACTACTCCAGCACAGTAGTTCACTGACAGTGTCTTTTATTTCTGCACTGTAACAGCGGCAATGACTAGAGGACTTTGCAATACAGTATATTGCTGGATATATGCATTAAATGCAATTTTGAAATTTTATTAATAGCTTTTCATGATATAAAAGAATTGTATTCCGGTGAAAAAAACAACCAACCAACCAACCAACCAAGCCCATTTTGGAACACCTGTTTGCACCATTTGCACTGATCTACTCAAGAAGAAATATTAGCTGCAAAAATTACTCTGGGAATTATTTAGGCAGCAAGTCAATCAAGTCACGTTTGGTTTTCAGAGAACTTCTTAAAAATAGGAAAAAAAGTGATTTATACTGCTTGAATTAGTTTCCTCCAAATAATTATTTATTTTTAAGGTTGTTAGATTTTGATAAAATATTAACAAAAGTGTAATTTTTAACTACTAATGTTCACTGAGCACAGTGGAAGATGGCAAATTCCTGACCCCTCTGTAAATAACTGACAAAATTTGATGCAGTGTTTTGCATCTTTTGAGCACTTCCACTGTCAAACAGAAAAGTATCCCTAAATTATCTTTAACTGGCATGCAAACAAAGTTTTGTACCTGCTAATGCAATGAACTTAATATTTAACAAATTAAATTATTTCATTTATTATGCAACATTTTTAATACCCTCTTTGCTGCAAAAAGGAATTTTTAAAGTAGCCAGTTCTTTCCTCCCTTTTTGTTTACTATTTACCTCTTTATATTGTGACTAAAATATGATCATGCAGACTGAGTTTAGTAACAGTATTGAAGTTGAAAAAAATATCTGAGGCCTAACTGATGGCTCAGCATTAGAGTAATGGATCTTATTAGCAGCGGGGAGTTCCTAAACCAAAGTTTTTGAATGATTACAGACAGCTGATGCTGAGATCTCGGCTCCTCACATGGTTCCATACTTGTTCTGTAATTCCCTTGGACTTCCCACAGCTCTGGATCCAGCCCTTTAACTTGTCTTTTACTTAGGCTGTGAGGTCTTTAAAAATTACACTATTGTTATGCTCTTTGTTTAGTATTTAGCAGAAAGATATACTCTTTCTTGCTATCTTCTGGGCAATAAAATAAAAGATATAATTAGTCCTGTATTTCTGGGGAAAGCCTTCCTGCTGGAAGGGAGTTTCTCTCTGTCCACTTTTGACTGTGAGAAACATCACAGAAAGATTCTGCATGAAGTAAATGATAACATTGCAGAAATATCATTAAAACCTGCCAGATTTTAGCTTGCTAAGAATATTATAAGCAAGAAGCAGTGTTGACTCACACAATGCTGACAAGAATAAAAATGCTGGAAGTTCTCAGAGCATTAATAAACCTGAGAATTTCTCATTACCTCTGAATACATTTTCCCACATACATTGTTATGGAACCTCAGATGTGAAAGGACTGATACACTGATTGTTTTCCTTCACATAGTTTCTATTAACAAGCACACTTTAAATATTTTTCCTGTTATTTTAACCATCATTTAACTCTTTACAGTGGTGGAATTCTATGGTCTATTGTGCGATTTCCTGGTAGACCATAAATCTCCCAGCACAAGCATTTCTTCTCTTGTATTCAGGACTGACTGACAATTGCTTCTGCTGATCTGCTATGTACGTAGAAGAGCTCAGTGGAGACTCAGCTCAGAAGATCATTGAGAGAAGACACTGAAGCTTCTGTAATAAAGCCTTTCCTAACAGTTATCTGTCCATAATGAGCAAATGAGCAAAATTAAAAAAAAATAGCAGGAAAAATTCTTCCAATTTTGGACAGTCACAACCATGCCTTCTACCGTTACCGTAGTGAGAAAACATCTTAGGGAAAACCTTTGGCTGAAGCAGCAGAAGGACAGATAATTCCCCTGGGGAAAGTAAGAGTGAACAGAGCAGAATATAAACCCAGAAATACTGGAGAGGCAAAATTTAGCTAGCACTATTTAACCCTTTAATAATCCATCATTTGAAACTGAGATTTTAGATCATGATTCATCAGAGTTCTGAACTCTATCTCTTAAATTAAATTTTTCTTTCCTTGTAAGATCTAAACAGGTTAAATTGTCTCATCCTCTGTCTTACTTAAAAGTGTTAAAATCTTCAACACTACTTTCCCAGCTGCCCCATGAGAAAGCCAAACACTGAGAAATATATATATATGTATATATAACTCTTAAACTTTTATGCAGGTCCTCAGCTAGCAGTTTCCGTAAAGGACTGTTAATGAAGCTATGAGCTATACTTAGCATCGTAAGCCAATTTTCTCATGTCTTTTAGGGCAGCTAAGAACCACCTGTCTGATTGTGGCAGCAAGCCAGAAAACAACCGTATGATTTCCACCCACTAGTTTCCTACAAGCTGTGGGAGTGTAACCTTAACCACCATCTTCTTGTGCAGAAGTTCCTGAGAACAACTTTTTTTTTTTCTTCCCCTAGAAGGGCACACTGAATGAAATATTTAATATACTTCCTCACTCCACATTCTCAGAGCCCGACAGGGATAGTATCCAATTAGGAAAGCAACTACTGTTTTTCATGCAAGAAATGTTAAGACAAGAATTTCTGTGCTACAGCAAAAGCTTAACTGTGTAGAGCCAGCTCTATAAAGGTAGTTAGACACTTCAATCTCACTAGTGTTAGAGTAATTAGGCATCTGAAAAGTTATCCAAACTTGGCTGTTATGCTACAGTCAGTCTTACTGCAGAACCAAGTTCAAGAGCTGAAATAGTGAACTGCTACCCTAGGCTTTTTAAGCATCCATCACTACTAAAGGATTTGGTTGTTACATGTTGCTTGTATTAGGTAATAATCCATTTTATACACAGTTATAGAAATTGAACGGAAGAATTTATGAAGTGTTATAGTATTTAATAAGTTAAAAAAAAACGTGTAAACAGTTTCTTTAGCAGAAAAAACTGTAGCAAGGCTAGAATATAAAAAAAAAGATAAATCATAAGTAAACCGTCTGCACTATTGGAACATCACTTAAGATAAATACTTAACAGACACTTCTCAAAATCCCAAACTTTTCTAAAATGACAGGTCAGAGCAATGCACAGGCTGGCTTAGATGTTAATGATAGAGTTTCCCTTCAGACTTCAGGCTGTGGCTGGGTGTGCACACACTGTTTCTCACAGCTAATGCCATAGAGTCCTCTCGTTATTCCCTGCACAGCTTCTAGGGGGAAATCTTCTCCCATGGATATAGAAGGGATCAATATTTTGTCTCCTGATTCGCAAGATAAAAGCTCACTCATGAGTCTCTAAAATAACTTCCTCTCCAAAAAGACTCCAGCTGTCAGATTAACCTGTTCATGTGGTATTCGGTGTACCTCTCTGAAGACCTACAACCAATTCTTCTGTGCACTACTTCTCTGTGCAGTTCACTCTTTCAAAGCGATGCACAAGGTGGATAGAACAAAATGTATATATCACAGGTGCATGGTAAAGCCTTCTGCCCAGCCATCTGCAACCCTAATGTCTCCTTTTGCTCTTCTGTTAAAAGACTTAGTAAATACAAATAGTCATCTTAAAATTAGGAAGAGTGAAGGAACTGCCTGTGAAAAATATCATTCTGTCCTTTAATTGCATCCAGTAAAAGGAGCCTCTTTTTAACACCGTGAGATCTTGCAAAAGTGTTAAAATTTGCTTCCTGTATTCACCAGATAATTTTGGAAAATTATATTCTCATCCTCGTCATTCATGTGACTAAATAAGAACAATTTCTCACTTGAAAAGTCCTTGTACCCCTTCCCATGTGTGGCCTGAAAAATACTGCAAAAAATAAAGTGCTTCAGAAGCAGTTTTTACCAGATACGAAGTTACATAGTCCCTATTCATTGCAAGCAGATTCAGCATGCGGGATGGTTTAAACTATCGCCAGTTGTCCTCCACATTTCTCAACAGTTTCAACTGTGGTATTTTATCTGCTTTTATCTCCACTGATTTTCCACTCAGAATATTTCCTTGCTTCATTGTACTCCCAGTACCATGTGTTTTCAGTAACCGTTTGGAGTCAGATTGTGTTTCATTCAGCGCCTGTGCCCTAACCCAACAGCACTGCTAAGCACAAGCTCCCATCTTAACAGAACAACTGGTTCCAGCTGGCTCGTGCTGGGGACCCTTGGAGGTACAGGCTGCCTCCAGGAGCTGCTGGCTGTGACCGCGCTGCAGCCCTTCACGACACGCTGCAGCTGTTGGTTTGCAGAGCATGGCTCGGACAGAAACGTTGATCCCCATCCTTGGGAGGGCAAAATATCCCCAGCACTTTCTGTAGGCAACACAGCACTGCTGCACTGCTCTTACCTGGCAATTGATAACCCAGAGACTCACTGCTCTTACTAGTATTAGATAAGCCAGCTGATATTACAGGGAAAGAAAGGGAAAGATGCATCTCTTTCTGTTAGGTTACTAAAATGAGTCTGACTAGCTAATTAGATAAACTAGGGTGTGATCTTTCAATTTAGTAAGGCTTTAAAAGGCTATATATCCTTAACCTGTTTTACCTTCTCTCCTATCCCTTATTTCTGTGCAGGTCAGTGTTTAAACAACATTTTACAACCATATGTGATAATCCATCTTTTTTCTGTTCTCAATGTTGTACGTAGCAATAGAAAGTTGTTTCATCCAGCCCAAGATGGCTTTGTATTATTTATTTCCTGAGAGTGCATTATTTTTCCTCCTTCCGCCTTTCGCCACCTTTTCCTACCAGGTACAAGGATCCCACAGGAGAGGGTCAGATGTGAAGAAGTTCATGGTTATTTCTTTGCTGACAGTGGGATTTGGCAGGGGAAAGGGGCGGGGGATACAGGAGGAATGATAGCTGTGAGGTATATCTTATCACAACTGGTCTTCACCAGTAAGAAGCAACACCATTATGCCAAAAGTAACATGAGGATGGAAGATGTGGATGCCTGTCACATCCCACAACCTGATCTCTTCTTTAATCTGTTTTTGGCCAGCTGTCATGGTTGCATCTCACAAGGCAGCTCTGGTGTGCCTTATCTCTTTCTCCCATTCATTCTACCCATGAACTGTACCTTTAAGAGGCAGAGAGGTTGTTTGTTTCTTTTTTTTTAATTGGCGACAAAGGTTTTTGTCACATAGCTATTCCCTGTATTTTCTCCACGGGGCAGTTGTCCCTGCATCCTGATCATGGTCTAGGATGCTCGCATCAGCTATGCAATCCAAGAAGTGCATGCTAGGCTGTGGGTTTTTCTCACTTGTGGTTTCTTGCCTATGATTTAGCAGGTGTCATTTTTTGTTTCCTAAGAAAGGACCAGAATTTATTCACTGCAACAGAAATTATCATCTTAGGAAATGGTACTTCCAGGTTATAACGGTGCTTTATTGCTGAGAAAAAAGTAAGTTCGTGCTGATGATACCTATGGTCAAGGGCACGCACATAACACAAGATTTCAGAGATTTTATAAAAATTCTCCTGCTCTTTGTCTAATTATTAAAATTATACAAGAAAAAGAGGGGGGGGGGGAAGAATATGCCTAGAAAGAGTATTCACAGTACTTGTCAGACTCCTGCTTCCTCTTCTCATTTATATTTTGTGTTTGAACAGCAGTTGGTGTTTATAACTAGTGGATATGTTACTATAGTAAGATATGTGCTTAAAATGTAACTGCAGTATTTTTTTCTTTAAAAGCACTTGTCCAGTACTAGGGATCTAATTCTGTACCTTTAGTTCTAAGTAAATCTTTGCTATTTCAAAGATCAAGCACTTAATACTCAAAAACTGCCGTTCAAAATATTAGTGTAAGGAGCCAAGCAAATGGTTTCCTGGAATTCACAGACTCTCATATAACTCTAAGTTTTTTCAAAGTTCCTTTTTGATGTTCATCATCAATCGAGCAGCTTTTTTTTGCTTATCTGCTTTTGTTAAAATCACGTGCGGTTTCATCTTTCTAACTCACTCTGGCCACAACAGGGAGAGAGCCACCTGTAACAAACTGTCTCGTCGGCAGTGAACACATAATCCAACAGCTTTAACTTGCAGGGTCCTTGTAATGTCTTATGATGTCTTGCAAGTGTGAGAGCCCTGTTTCCACTAGAGTGCATGTTTAAGAAACATTTTCTTTAGTCTATAAATCACAGGCAGAGGTCTCAGCTTCTGTTACAAAGCTGCAGTTAATGATAGGCAGACAATATCTTCCAGGTTCTGCATGCTCGATAAGCATGCTAGACGCAGCTGAAAATGATGGCAATGGCCTTACAAAGCACTGCGGAGCACCTGCAGATAACAAGTAATGGGAAAATACCACTAAAACGTACCGTATTTAAACGAATGTGCTGATTTGAAAACAGAAGTTGTTTGCTCAGTTTAAGGAGTCCCAGAACAGCCCTTTATTTCTGCACGGAGCTGCAACAGTGTTGTACAGTGCATGGCTGTGCTTTACAAAATGCTTTCTTCTTACCACCAATACAATAGAAAGTACAACCTGCAAGTACAGTGAAGCTGAATGTCTCAGTGAAACTTGAATTCCTATTTCAGTTCTAATATTCCATTTTGCACTGAAATAATCAGCGAGTCCCACACAAAAATGTTAGGCCTTCTCTGAGCTAAAGAAAAGCTAGGGAAATTATTCACAAATGTTTGTATGAATTCTAAATTGCTTTTCTATTCAAAAGTGTTCACACCCCTTTTGGTGATTAATCCCTGAACATTTGTGCTAATGGACATCTGCCCACACAAATGTTTGGCTCTTCACTAAGTGACAACTTATTTTATTTGCAAATAAGGTATCGGTGCCCCAATAGGGCACTCACCAGCACCCAGTCAAAGAGTAGGAACAGTGCCATGTGATTTAGGTTACTAATCTTATATAATGAGTTGTGAATAGGCAAAGATATAGTGGAATTAACAGTTGAGGAATAGAACATGAGTAGAAATGTGCTCTGGCTGGGTGTTTGGCACTCCAAACAACTAAAACAAAATCAGGCTGTTGTGAAAATGGCTGCATCAGAGGAAATGTTTCTGTTATAGCTGTACTACTATAGCCTGGTTTCAGCAGGTCTGAAACTTGATGGCTTGAAGTTTTAGAAGGGAATATAAGGAAAAAAAAAAAAAAAAAGACTCCTGAAGCATATATAGAAAGCAAGGAACTGAAAACTTTATGTAACTAGGTATGCACCTTGTACTAACTTGCAGGCACTCAGGCACACTACTGAAACTCTGAACCAAACTTCCCAAGTTATTAGTTACTATTGGGTTCAGAAAGGCAGCCAAAAGCCAACATAAATTCTGCAGCTTTTGGCCTCGGAAGTGAGCTGGAAGTGTTAGGAAAGCAGGCTGCTAGTCTGTCTGTCCCTAAGGAGCTGATACCTCAGTTTGCATACAAGACAATTTATACTAACAGATTTATAGGAAACTAGCAAAACAGTACTGGTCAGTGTGCCAGTCTAGAGGCACAAGAAACCAGCTCACTGCCTGCTCTCAAATTTTTTATAGTCTTTGCAAGAAAGGAAGATTGTAAGGAAAAACTTGGAAAGTGTATTTGTTGACAGGCATCTCCAAAAATTTTCACCTCAGAGTGGTGAATAATTATTTCAATTCAACAGCTTACGACTCACTTGCTCAATAAGATATAAGAAGCAAACAACTGGCGATTGCATACATATCTTGTGGAAAAATGCCAAGTTGAAATCCATTTCTGATTCAAGTTGAGTCTTGAGTTTGGAATGTTCTGAAGAAATTCATGGTCTGTCTAACCCGTGGAAAATGACCCTGTCTAGTAGAAGCTTTAGTTTCAATTACCTAATATTTTTGGAGGAAAAAGTATCTTTTTCATTAATATTTCATTACAGAATTTTCAGCTATAATTCTGAGCTTATTGGTCATTCTGTAAGTACATTCAACAAATAATAGCTTTAAAATTCACTTCATTGGCCAGCTATCGAAGAGTAGTTCTTTTTTCCTGATACACATAAGATCTCTACAAATTTACATACTCAAATGGTTGCCTTATAGATACTCTAGTACCATTTAATTGCATTCTTGATTGATTTCAGATGTCAGGAAAGGTCAGGCCTAATCAGTACTTGGACATGGGACTCACACCCCATGGCTGCCTCTCAGTCAAGGGCTAGTAAGTAGAACTTTTCATTGCAAGGTCTTGACAGCTTGTAGTCTCTGCTCGTCCTGCAGTGCTCTTTGTTATTGTTAGGATATTAGTTATCAGACCTTAAGCAAACTTCCATTGAGAAATTACTGCAGGTCTAATTCTGCCTGTGTTGAAATAATCAAACTGACTTTAGTGAAAGCAGAATTAAATTATAAACCATTATACACCTAACAGTTCCTGCATAATTTCAGTTTGGTACATAATCTTTCCTTTTTGTCCTCGCTCATTGGGTATTATCTCCCTTTAAACGGCTCCTCTCTTCTACCCTAGAGGTAATTGCACGTGTGTGATAGATGAAGTTGTCTCTTTGCCATACACAGCATATGATGGTCTTACGTCATTGCCTGAGATCAGATCACCATCACTGCTTCTACTGTGGACACAATATCCTCCCAGTCGGCAGCAGCACTGTTAGCTCAGTTTCAGTCGTGATGGAAAAGAAACACAAAAAGCAGCTCGGAGAAAGCAAAGGCTGTAATTACTGTTCAGCCAGCCTGAATGTACCAGAAGCATCTGCAATCTTCTGCCTAATATATTCAGAAGTGAAGTTAGTGGACTGTTTTGCTCATTCTCACTTCACCTCTGTGAAGTTGCCTTCACTTCGTGACTCTTTCATATGTTTCTTATATTAACATCTACCTACAGCAAATACTAAAGAGCCTAACAGGCAAAACAGATGCTGGTCTAGCTCGGCTTGCCTGCTCTTTTGTTACAGCCTATCCACAAAGAGAGCTGGACAAGCAGCTTTCTCACTTCTTCCTTTTTGCCAACCCTCGTTTCGGTGGGCGTTCTTTGTAAGCTGTTTCTTTTCCTTCCTGCCCTCTGCGCAAACCCAGTATTGTGTAACGTGCAAGGAGGAACAAGAGTAGTGCAGACCGCTCTTGCGTGCCCCCTGCCACTCCAATTCTCTTGTTCATTAAAAGCTCCTATTGACTTTAAATCAGTTCCACAGGGCTTTGTGATGACAGAAATTTGCCCAGAGACAGTTCGGCTGAATTTTGTTTTCAGACTTCAAAGAATGTTGTGCTTGTACATGTAGTTCAGGCAGAATTATTGATAAAGTTGGAGTGGGATTAACAAAAAATGCTGCTGGGGCCACAGCTGTAAACTCTGAACCTGTGGTATCTCATGGAATCCCGGATTTTATAGCTGACCTCTACAGCTCCTCAGATCTTACGAGTTTGAAACCAAGTCATAAATGTATTGTTTGTTTTCAACTTTCTGCCTGTTTTAGGATTTCAAATTTTACACAGAGATTTTTGTGTGCATCTTTTACTACAGGAACCTCAGTCTGAGGTGCTCATGACAGTCAAAAAGATACATCTAAGACCTTTGACATGTAAGAACAAGCATTACTTTTATATTGTATTTTCTTTATTTTATTATATATCAATGTATACTATATATGTATGTATATTATCTACAAAAACCATTGCCATGTTCTGAAAACCTGATCTTTTTGGCAGCCAAGTAAGTTTCCATCCCTGAATTTTAGTTTGTAAGTAGCACTGGCCAGATTAGACAGCATTTTATTTAGCATTTTATTTAGCATTTTCAGCATTTGAGTCAATAGTCAGATCTGAACAACTGGTGTGGAAATGAGGCAGAGCAGGATTAAATTACTTTAAAAATTAAATTTTTAAATGAAAAATTTAGATGTTTCAAAAATGGTGAAATGGCACTTGAGCACTCCGAAGCACTTTTGAAAATTTATTAATGGGATCTGTATTCACACCAAGTCTTTCCCAGGAGAAAATTGTTTCCAGAATAGAATCATAGAATCATAATCACAATAGGGTCAGAAAAAAAAGAAGTCACACAGATACTTGAGCTGAGATCTATTCCTGAGTCACTGGACAGGTGATTTCAGTAATTCCACCTAGAAAAGTGTGACTTAAGGTTCCTGCTGTGGAGAGGATGGACGAAGAAGCCTCCCTGGAATAAACAGCACAAAGCATTTGCTACAGCTGGGGGAAAAATGGGGCAGAGGTGGGGGGGAATCTTTTGGGTGTTTACTGTTGAGAAGATTTTCACTGTGAAGTCTTGCTAGTTGGATAGCTTTAAGAGAAAGATTTAATGTAGTAGCTGGACATGCTTTTGCGCATACTTAGCTTTAAGTCCACAAAGCTTCTTCTGTGATGACATGTACACGGCTTACTTGAATATTTCCAGAATTGAAAACTTTGGTTGCAGGGCCAAACTTTTCCCCTAAACGAGTTTTAAAAGTAAAAACCTCCAAACAACCCCCCTTGCCAAAAATCCTAAAAATTTCCCTCCAACTCAAACCATATGCTAATATTAAAACAGCACTTTTAACTTAATGAGATATACTATAGTTCACACTTAAATTTAATCAGCATAGTGCATTCAAATGAGGCTGACAGCTCATAGGATAACTCTGCGGTTTTAACTCCAGAGGACACTTGATTCATCTAGTTGGGCTGGGTACAGTCAACTGTCGGAAATCCTGATGGGATGTTATGTCGTTCTTGCTGACTACTTTATCATCCTTTTCAGTTTGCCCCTATTTTTCACATCACTGGTCCAAACGGACAACTCACCTGCAGCCTCTGTGCTGTCACAAGCAGGGGGAGATGCTGGGAACAGCCTCCGGCAGGCTGTGCAAGGAGCGACTCCCCAGACTCTTGCATGGCAAGTGGAGTAGAGAGGGAGGAGCATAATCCAGCCTCTGGTATTTTCAGCCACTTTAAGAGAAGCAGGCTAAAGAATTGCCATGCCCCTGATGTATAATCAGGTGAAATGACAACAGCTCTTTGCCCTTTCCTCTGGATGCTTCCCCCTTTCATCCTAATACACAGGATGTGTGGCCTAGGATGTGCATTTCTAGTCTGCTGAACAACAGTACCACAAAGAGCATCTTAAGCCCCCTTTTCATCAGTGCAATGTCATTATCAGAAATCTTGTGTGACCTCCTGTGTGGCATCCAACTACTCTGTCAGTATCCTCAACCATTAGCAAGCTGCCAAAAGGGTTTTGTGCCTGATAAGGGATGTTGAAGTACGTTTTCTTCAGGACTTTTTTTCTTGAAAGTATTTTTACTTCAAGTTTGTGCAGAGAACTCATATGCATTTACCTGTGAACAATAAGGTGAAAAATGCCAGGCTTATTCCCATAGCATGGCTTTCTACAATAACTTCTCTAGGTAGATACATTATGTATAATTAAAAGTAAGTAGATAGATTATGTATAATTAAAAGTATGTACATTGTATGTAAATAAATACATGTATACATATTATATGTATTTCTATTTACATATATACATATATTTATTTAATTTTTAATTTTGTTTTATATATTATGTGTAATGTATGATTAAAAGCTGAATGAGTCACTGGCTCATGGTTTACCAGAGTGCTTCCCTTCTGGGCCCAGCACAGTGATCACGAGGGGCGGTTTTGTATTAGGACCTTTGAGCACTCACATTACAACATTCAGACCAAATCCTCATGGACTAAATCCACAGAGGCACCTTTGAGAGTTCTCCTGGTGCTGCTGGTATGCTGTACATCTCTCTCTGCCCACTCCCAGGGTATCCAGTGAGTTGCCCAGAGTTTTCAAGGGCTCGCAGTGGCTGCGCACACAGGGTGCTCCCAGTGCCATCGGTAGCACTTCAGGCTGGAAGCAGCACCTGTATAGGCTCACCAGTGCCAAGCATGAGTTCCAGCCATGGAAGACTCCATGGAGCCCCCAAAGGATTGAATCACTGCACATGGGTGCTGTTAGTCTCTGCTGGCAGAGCACCTAGGGGCAGGAGGAAAGATGACTGGCATGTTCACCTCCCGGGGGACAGCTACATTTTATACCAGTGCAAGTCTGCTTCTATCTCAGTTTCACATCAGGGAACACCTCCAGTCTGGGGAGGAGATTGCAGCCTTTCATGCTCTAAGACAGGGCTGGAGAGTGTGCAGCAAGGTGGGGACAACTCCTCTCTGGCTTGAGATCTCCTCTCCAGCAGAAGTCTTGCTGGCAAGCTGCAAACAACATCAACCAAAGGCGTGCCGTATGGGGCAGCAGCAGTGCACAGCGCAAAGGCTGCCTGCCCTTGTTTCACATCCAGCAAATCAGATAGTTTTGAGGCAGGACTGTCTTCTGTTCACAAAGGAGACACAGCAGAGAAAAAGCAGACCAAGGTCTTCAGTGATAATTTGCTCCTTCCTGTTCATTTGTTTGAAGACTGGAAAACACACACATAGTCTGTAGGTGTGAACTGTGCCTGTGGGAGCCTGGCAGACAAAGACAGAGGGACGGGGAGAACCCAGCACCCATGTGTGGCCCTTCTTGGATGAATTGCAGTTAAATCATTCATTAGTTCTCCCTAAGACACATATGCTTTGGCACTCACCTGAGACAGCTCTCAGTTTTCCCAAATTAGGAGTGATATCACCATCAGTCACTAACAGTCAATCCTATCAATGTTCATGAAAGTCCAGACGCACAAAAATGAAACCCTGCTCTGTGTTGTAGTGAGTGGGATTTCACTGAGATATTGCTGGGTTTGTTTTCCCTGCGCAATTCCTGTATTCGCAGACTGAAGCAGACAGATGACCCAGCAAACAGTTTACAAATACCAGTCACTTTGCAGCACATCAGCAGATTTTCCATATGTCTGCCACAGTTGCTGTGTAAACCTAAGAGCTTCCCCAGTTGGAATCTGCCTCTTCTGTCCTAGGGCACCACATCACTTTGATCCCTCTGTGACCATAACTGAGTTTAAGTGGGCCAAAAAGTCACTGAGTCACACAACTTAAATGTTATGCTACAACCACCCAAGGAGGAAGGTCTCAAACACCTTCTCTCCTACAAAATAAATTATGAAGCAACCACTATGCCCTGGACAACAAAGCAAGCTTCTTGCAGAAAAAAAAAAACAGTGAAAGGATTGTAAAATATCTCTAGGCAGTTAGTCGGTACCTGTAATATATTTTCTTGGAAAACAAGGTAATGCATTCCCTCCCATAATGAATTAAATTCCAGATAAATTCCTGTGAGAATAAACTCTCATCAAGGTGAGCAAACTGAATCCAACCTTAAAAGAGTACAGACTTCGACATTTTGTGGCAATTTATGTACCTGTTAATGAAGATATAACACAAGACACTGGTTGGAGCAGTGGAGGGGAAGGAAAAAACATGTTGTCATGTTTCAACTGCGTAAAACCTGCTGCATTGATTTCTGTGCAACGTGCTTCTAGGAAACACTGCTCCACTTCAATTTAGTTTCTGTTTTATATCTAACTATAAAAAAAAAAATTACTCCTAAGAAGTTGCTTTGAGAAGGCAACAACAAGATATAGTTCTAAAATAATATAGACTGTGAAAGCCAAAGCAACTTTTGATAAAAGTCCTGATAGAAGGGTTGTTTTGTTCTGTCTTAGTACTTGGCTGAAAACCAAATGTACTTAAGCAAAGTCTGTTTCAAAATGTAACATGCAACGAAAACCAATGCTTTTTGTGTACACACAAATCTTAAAGCCCCTTTTCTATGTGCTGATGGTATGTGAATTATCTCACAGCTGTCAAGTGGTTAAGACCAATGGTTTTCACTTTTTGCCATTCAAAGTGTGTGGCAAAAAAATTATTGCCTCATCACTGCATTCTCAGTAATTGGTTTTGTTCATACCATGCAAAGCTCACACCAGTGCTGTGGAAAAATGGAGCAGACACAAATTCTCCTCTTTGGCTTCTTAATGCATATATTAGGAGATGAGCTAGTTTTCACAGTACTGCAGGACTAATGCAAAGATTTAAATCTACTCTTTCACACTGTCAATTTGATAAACTGCTGCTGGCTTGGAGGGGAAAGGAAGAGGTTTTGGAGCTTCCAAAAAGGAATCAAGATGTTTCTGGGAGTGCAGGGTAGTGCTAACAAGGGCTGGACAGCCTTAAAACCTTAAACATCCGACAGCAGTCGCATACACTTCTTGTGAAAGCAGTGACCCAGTCCAAGTGAGATTTTGCTGATTTAGGTGATCTAAAACAGTTGTGTCTACACTGTAGATGTGTGCTCTTCTGGCTTCTGCCAGCTTTGTGCACATCATATTCAGCAGAGAATAAATTCAGGCTGACAAACATCCTTAAATACCAGTAAAGGAAATTACCTGTAAGCTGCCCAGCAACTACAGCAACCATGCCGAGCAGTCATGCTTCTGGCTGCAGCAAGGGTCACAATGAGAAGGAAATGTGACATCCAGCCAAACACTACGTGTTGCAAGAAGCGTGAGGAGCTGAGGAGCATCCTTAGCTCATGTTCTGCTGCAGCCCCTGGGCTGGGCTAGTGGAGTACAGTGGGAAAAGTTCCCTGGTATCACAGTTAGAGACTGCCTATTCCTTCCCTGAAATCCTGGTGAGGAGGATCATGTCAGAGCTGCTAGGGAGATAAAATGGCACAAAAAGGGTTTAGAGAGTCAAGAGATTGCAGACAACTTCTGTAGATCTAATGTGTTTGTGCCTCAAGGCAATGTGAAATGCAAGTGTAAAATGTGGCCAGAATTTCATGTTAATGCAAAAGACTTGCTGGAAGTAGCTGTGTGAAGTCAAGCTAGCTATGTGCATACACAGCGGTTTCACGTAATGCTTTTTCACAGCCACACAAAGGTGTGATGCCTTTTTGGGGAAGCGATAGCCAGTACAATATGCCCACAGTGGCTTAGGACCATCCACAGTTTTATTTCTGTCCCTAACACTGTGCTGTAACTGTTTCAGTATCTGGCACCTGCCTTGTGTCATAAGCCTATCTGATTTTCCCTTGTGGCAGTGACCTAAAGGAGAAGCAAAACAAGCTCTCCCAGCTTCCCCTCCCTTCACTGCAGAGCAGGTATGCCAGTGACCTTCTCTGCAGGTGTGCAGTGACTGCAACTGCGCATTAGTGCAGTGCCAGCTTTGAAGCAGCAGGTATAGCGGTGCTGCTTGCCCACGGGAAGGGGGAAATCTGATTTGATGTATACAGAAGTCCTCAGGAAATGAGAGGACAGCTTTACAGCTCACCATGTGTTGCTTTTCCTAGGTCTAATGTATTCTGGTGATGTGGAAAGACACAGGGAGATGGTGAGAGGTCTAGGGATACTTCCGGAGGACTCTGGATGATCTGGCCTGAGCCAGGTGGCTGCTGGTCACTTTTATCCTTTCTTAAGGGATTTTCCACTCCCAAGCCTAAGTTTTGCTAAGTATTCGCTGAGCTACAAGCAACATAGACTGAAGTGTTCAAAAATTTGAACCTGACCTAACTGGGTAGTATAGTTTAGCCATGTATCTAATGTGGCTTATAGCCTGAGTAGAAGATCATGCTTCATCAAACAAAAAAACAACCTGAAGAGGTACCTAAGGGGTCATAGTTACTTAGTCAGTCCAAAGAGCTGAGAAAGAATCCCAACAGACCCCAGGATCTTCGTAAGACTGAAACTTTTTGCCAGCATTGCAGGTGGTATACTTAGACTACTAAGAATTCATCAGGGAACAGCAACATGTGTTTTCTTTCCTCCTTTCTGTCTTCTGTCTGAGAATAAGCTGTCACCATTGTAGCTATTATTTATAGGAATTTAAATCAAATGCCAAGTACAGAAATATTTCTTTCTGTACCACTGACTGACTCCAAGGATTGTGGTAAATTACCCTCTGCTTTTCATTTAGTATCATCGGTAAAGTTGACTTGTGTCCTATGATAGCAGAATTTATCTCTAGCCTTGAGTTCAGGCTTTTTGTTTGTCTGATTGTTTTTAATTGCATTTCTGAATAGGTACAGTGTGTTTCAAGTGCCTTGAGTTGAGATAATTGATGTTGGCATTGCAAAGACAAATTGGGTAACTTTGTGCTGAGGGAAACAGGAAACATGTGGATGCCATTGAAAAAGGAAAGTGGGAATACCTTGGAAGAAAAAGTATCTTTGAACAATAACATCAAGAAATGGCTTCTGAGGAGAAGACTGTCTCTATTATTTCTGTGCTGACCATAATGGACTGACTTTTTTTCTCTGGCTTTGGAAAGTTTTGAAGAAATTATGTGAGCTGAATCCTTGCTGGGGTTGTAGTTGATCTACACTTTTGTGAGGAAGCACTGTACTATGTCTGGAGCCTGGCCCTCCGTGAGGTCACATACTCTCCTAAAAATGAATCAATGGATCTATGGGCCTGCAGCTGCCAAACAGCTCTTCTCAGTGATGCTAATTTGTTGTGGTAGGATTATTTACGTTACCACTGCACTATAAAGAGCAAGACTGAAATCTTTATTGTCCCCTCTTCAGGGCAGTGATGGTAAAGTGAAGTTACCAACTGAAACTCAGGGAAGACACACAAGTTTCAGTGTGCATTTGAAGAAGTTTCTCAATTTTAATAAAGCAGCTTTGGCTTTTAAGTCTGCGATGACCAAAACTGATTTTGATTAATATTTTTCTCACGTGCTTGAATTCTCCGAATCCATCCTAAGTCATGCATAATACTCTACAGATGATCTTAACTTAAAGTAGGTATCTCCTTTGTGTTAACTATTACATAAACATATAGGCTAGGAGGATTTAACAAGAATCTTAACTGTAACCAGCTTTTACAAGCTGCTCAATTAATCATTTTTCACTTAATTTATTAGATTATTTTAGCCTTTTTTTTTTTGTAATATTGTTTCCTTGAACCCATTTATTACTTAAACACATTAGACAGATGTTTTCAAATAATACATTGTGGATACCAAAACCATATTCCATATAGACTCTTCAGTGATTACCTTAGCAGCCACTTGTAGGAAAACATTAAATGATGTGAATAATATCTCTGTTTGCTTTCTTCTCCCATCTTCTCACTAGAGGGGGTGTATATTTTGTAGAGCTACTTGTTTTGAAAAGATTTATGTTTGTTGATTTTTTTTTTCCTTGACCATTACAGAAGTGTAGGTTGGTTTGTTTTGTTGCCATGTATTTTGTCTAATAAAGACAATAGAAAAATCAGTGTGCACTTCAAGTAATAAATTAGAGGTTTATACCTAGGGAGGATCATTTCATTTCCAGGTGAATTCCACATGATTTTTTATTTCAAGCTTTACTTCTTCCACAACAAGCACATTTGCCAGGCATCACTTTCATCTCAGAATCTTGGTAGGAATTGTTTACATTTTAATATGTCAAACCACAAAGAGACAGACTGAATCTAAGTTCAATTTAAAGTTTATCGGAAATTTCTAAGATGCTTAAGGTTTCAAGACTACTTTCCAGTTGCTGTGGTCCGCAAAAATAGTGAATGAAGGTACTTAATTCAGTTTGAGAAATAGTAATTCTTTTGATCTCAGTAGATGAGTTACTTGAGAATACGCTGCGAAATTCATCCTTAAGTAGACTTTCTGCTGACATTTATGCAAGTCTTATGGAAAGTCTTATAATGTCATGGACAGAACAGGGCTAATTAATGGGATGTTTGGTCAGACTTTTGAACCTTTACTCTTAATTCATCCAGTTGTAATCCTGAGGCTGCTAAGGCTGCATTGCTAAGTACACATTACCTTGACGAAAGCCAAAGAGTCTGCAAAAAGGCTCAGCATCTCTTCCCTGCATCTCCTTCCCTAGTCACCCCTCATCAGGTCCTAGAGTGCTCAGGATGTCCAGCTGGCTAACAATATGCAGTTTTTGCTCCTTGGCTTATGGATTTATTTGAGCCAAAAGGGACAGGTAGGAGATGAATGAGTGAGAAAAAGGTAAAATACACAAATCGGATTGAGATACATTGTCTTAAATATATAATGCAGATTGGTTTGGTTTTCTAATCTTGCAATTCCGGCCCCTAAATTGTCTCTTTTAAAGATAAGCTTTACAGGGACTAGGTTATGCAATTTCAACGGAGTCATTCTGCCAGCAAGTCAGACAAGAGATGCAGAAGATCTTGAGGGCTCTGAGAAGGCTCCAGTCTGCCAACAGCAGCTTGTGGCATGGCAAATATGACTGCCAGCTCATTTTACTCTGTAGTTGTGAATGACCCCGGCAACATTTTCTTCTTCACCTATTTGTGGAGTATCTGTACACTGACAGAACTCCACGCAACTGGAAGCAAATAATGAACCCATGCCAAAACCAGTCTTCGTCTCAACAAAACCTTTCAGTTGAGGTGTGGCATGATGTTAACCAAAGCAGATCTATGGTTGGCTAACAGTAAAAGCAAAACTTACCTTCATGTAATCTTATACAAAGAGGGCAAACAGGCAACAGGGCTTTGTATTTCTGGGTGAAATATGTTAAAGAAATCTTTTATAGCACAGTTTATGGGAATCAGCTTCACACATATGTGAGCAAAAAGGAGAACAGACTTCTTTCTTTTGACCTTTCCAGTAATACCTCGAGCAGTTTTACAGCAGACTATCCCCACTCAAGTGCCTCTCTCAGACAAAATCACACAAATGCCAGCTCTATAGGAGAGGAAATGGTAGAGCTTGTGTCTTTCTACCTCTGTTGCCACAAATATACAGGGCTTTGACTATCATATGTGTTCATACAGATAAAAATCATTGCTAAACCTGCATACAGCTCCAAAACACTTCTCACCACAGACCACAAACACCTCTTTCACCACTACACGACAAAAGAGTTTTAACACATTATCTCTCCACTTTCCAGGCTAGCTTTTCCTCCTCTAATCCCTCACCCTCGCATAAACTTCTAATGCTGTTGGACCCACCATAGACACTGCCCAGCTACTGTTCAAGCTCATTGTGGAGTCATTGTAATCAATGAGGAGATTCCTATTTCTGGCTGTAAATGCATAAGCAGGCCCAATTTGTGATCCAGCTGGCATAAAATCAAAAGTCTACGAAACGTCACTCTCTTCGAAGATGTTTGTCAAGCACCAAGCGTGCGGAACAAGTTTCACCCTCTCAGCTTTCAGGCCAGCACTAAAGGTTATGCAGCAACAGCTCTGCTTTGCTGGATTATTCAAGTCTGTACAAGCTTGTATCAACTGGCAGTGAAACTGGAGGTTTCAGAGGCCATTTGCGTTAGAAATACGCTAATAATTCAGAGATTTTAGTAATTTTAACCAGTTTCATTTTTAGGATGTGACTTCATAATCCATTTAAACAAGGATTAGCACAGTCATCCAGAAACTCTAGCTTAATGACACTTGCTCAAAATTAACAAAACAACCTCTATTTACCATTAAGATATTGGACTATTTTTTTTTTTTTTCTGTAGAAGGTGTGGGGTTTTTTAAAGAAATATACGCATAATTTTTGGGAAAAAAATTGAATTTTCAAATGTAAATTTTGAGTTTTAATACAAATGATGGGGATTTCCTGAAATGTCCATGTGAAGAAGAAACAATAGAAAACACCGTTTCTCTGAAAATCAATGTTTTATCAAAATGTCAATTCCAATAGTTGCAGCTGAATTTTTCTTTACTGAAACAAATTAACTTCAGCAAAGGATGCTGCTAACACAATTTCTTACAGTACTAGAGAAAGAGTTTAACTTCCCTCCTGAGCTAGGAAACTCCTGTCTCAACATCCACCAATTACTTCTAGAAAAGAGTCCTTCCTCTCTCTGAGCAGCCATCCACCACTGCTATGTACCAACATACCAAAATATCCACTCACAATGGAGGGTAGGCACAGTGGCTGACTCTTACATTTTTCTATTGTAAGTGGCTTTCATTAATCAGCTGAAAAATGCAAGGGAGCAGTTAGTTAGAAAATAAGCCTTGCCTTGCAGCTGTGACAGTCTGCCGTGATGCACCGGTCGTGTCCAAGCCCCCAGTCACAATTTCTTTCCCTCCATCTGGGATAAATATTCAGTACTTTTGAGGTCACTGTTTCATATGAATCGACAGGCTATCTAAATATTTGGGTGTTCCTTGCCTCTGATGTATTTTGAAAGAAATGGCATATCTTGACCCTTCATCTATCTGTGGGTTTTTTAATGACAAAACAACTATTTAGTGATGGTTTTTTACAGTGACTGGAGCAATGGCAGCCTTGAGCACCAATTTAAGTATTCAATAACCGTTATAATATCCTTGTCATTCTCAGCACCAAGAGGGTTTACTGGATGCGCCACTTCCCTGTGGATGAAAATGAGAATAGCTTTGGAGTTCACTTCCTCTGACAAAATTTAATCGCCTTCACCAAAAGAATGCTGGTGTTGCTCTGACAACTTGTCTCTGTAAGGTTTTCTGACTTACAGCAGGTTTTCAGGTTTGCCAGTCCTTATGAGTCCAGTGATTACCTTCAGGCTTTTAAGAAAAAGCTACTGTAGTGTCAGCGGACATGAGAGTATCAAAGGAACTGTTTGTCTATAGAAAGAGGAAACATTTCTCTTGAGTTCTAATATTGTCAGCATCTACTTGTTTGTTCCACATTGTTGCTGAGGTAACCTCTGAAAATAATTGATATTAGTAATAATTTTAAGTAGCGTCCACTGTTGCAACATCATTTTCGTGTCTTTCATTTCAAGGTTTATTACTGCTTAATGCATTTGCTAACAAACTGATTCATGAAGAAAAAGGGATAAATAGAAACTTTCTCAGGATAATTTTATTTCCATCTGAAAAACATCCATACAAAAACATGGAAGTGACCCCTGACCATGCAGCAAATCTATTGAGAAGCTCAGTTGAGCTTCTTACAGAGGAATTTTATGGTCAGAGAACGCCATCTGCTAAAATAAAATTCTGTTTCTGAAGCCCTGCTTTACTTTACACTAAGCATTGCACTTCTTTCATTGCCACAGCTAGTTAGGTTCATTCTATCCCTGCTCTTCTTCCTCAGCACTGCCTGGAAGCTACCACCCGTGGAGCGTGTTAGGAAGAGTCTGCTTACTTGCTCATGCTGTGACTAAGTACTCTGCAAAGATTTAAAAAAAAAAAAATAAGTCTTTTGTATTGGTAGTCTATCACTGGGACCAAGATGAGAGGGAAAAATCTCCTTCTGAAATCTTTAGGAATGACCCCAGTGCTAGAAAGAGTCTAGGCATCTTCCTCTAGGGGGATGAAGTTGTAATACCCTGCTTTGAGGAAACAAGATCGAAGAAAAAGGAAAAGTGACAAAAATAAACAGAGGATGAAGATAGGTTAAAAGAAAATAGACAACACTCAGAGTTATTACCCTTTAATGTAACATTCACGTTAAAAATTTTCTTTCTTTCTTTCCAAAGCATAATATGCTTTTGCAGACTGCTTTAAAAGCAGTAAAGATGCATTCTTACAGAAGCAATTACAATAAGCAAAGAAGACAAGAGGAACCAGAGACCTTTGAGAAATGAAAATGCCCAGTCTGAAGTCCAGCAGGAACTGGATCTCATGGAGGACAGAAAGAAGAGAGTGGAGGTATGTATTTGACTTTTTTATTGAATGCCTACTATTTTATCCAGCAGCCATTTTAAAATAAAGAAGGCAGCAGCGAACAAAAATTCAGCACGTGGCATGAAGGCACGAGTGCTCCCTGCCATGTCTCAGTGAAAGGGGAAGCTGAACATGTGTGGCGCTGTGGTAAGGAGGCGGCCCATGCACCTCTCGCCCACTAAATGTTTTGCAGTAAGAATGACACTGAACAGTAAAAACCCAATGCTGTACTCTACAGTATGTCTGAAAGGAAGAGCAAATGTAAGAGGAGGGGAAGGTCGTTTAGAATAACACTATTCTAAGGGACTAGGACGAAGTTCTGTCCTTTGATTTTCTGTCAATATTAGACTTGAAATGCAGACTCGTATTGTTCAGCCTTCATCTTGGCTTTTTGATTCAGATTTTATTGAGACAGAATTTGGCCCACCCATGCAAAGCATACAAGGTGAAAATGAGGTTCCCCATGTTTGCAAATTGGTTTAAAGATTCTTCCCGCTGCTAGAATGAAGCTACTCTCCATGCTGCATGGAAGTCGTTCCGCAGTCCTGACCCAGGCAAAACTTCTGTTGATTTGAATTGTGTCTTCCTGGCTGTGGATTATAGTTCTTAAGAATTTTTTTAATATGTATACTTTTCCTTAGCAGGATGTGAAGCACAGCTGGATAAAAAAATTAAACAGTTTTGAAAGTATCATTTGTTTTCACGCTTGAAAGGGTAGCTTCAGCTAGAGTATTATTATGCCTGTATATGCAAGCATAATCAACGTTTCTTCTGGTGACTTAGTATTATATTGCTTTTTTAAATGTCTTTTAAAACAGTTGATGAAATCATCTTAATTAGATGATTTGCTTTAGCATCTGCTGCTGTTGTCATTTCATTTTCAGTGTTTTCATTTGGTGAAAAGATTTTTCTTTTCCATCTTGCAAAACAACATAATATCTGTGTGCACATATGTAACTGTAGAGTGTATACATGTATTTTTAGTACACTCTGTTCCTTCAGCTGTGCTTGGGTAACCTGGTAAGCTTCATTTCCTTATGTCTGCATGATCATGATGCACAGCATGGGGGGACTTTTGTAATGTGATAAAAGAACTGTGAAATCTCGCATTTGCTTGTAGAAATAGAAAAAAAAATCTGTCTCAACACTAGCAAAGAGTTTTTTGTAGGCTGCAAAAATTCTTTAAAATAAACACTAAGCAGCGAATGGGACTACAGTCTACTGTAAGTGTAAGGAGAATTAATGTAAGCTTTGAGTAGATAAATATTTAGAACTTTAAAACTGCTTCCTGTTATTCTCCTGGCTTATTTTCAACCATTTTTAGATTCAGTCAGCCGCCGAGATGTTTCCTTTGTGTGAGACTTCGGGTTTTCATGAAGAGCTTCTCACAGTTCAGCAGCATTAACTGGAAATAAGTCTAGGAGCTGAACATCAGAGGAACAGATAAACTGGAAGGCAAGAGGCTGAGACTATTCTGTATACTCAAGAAGAGCTAACCACTTTCTTCTGAGGGTAAATAGCAAATGTATGAACAAATCTATCATATATACTCTATTGAGGATCTAGAGGCATCTCTTTCTTTATAGTAAGAAGTGTTTACTTCACTCCTCACCCCAATCTTCTGAGTCAATAAATAAGTTAAAAACAGAGCATTTTACTGCATCATGACTTGCAGAGACTGTACAGAAGCAAGAGGGAGAAAAAACCACGTGCTAGCATATGAATTATTCCATTTCATTTATTAGAAAACTCTAGATACCACCTTTGTAAGAAAGGGAATTTTGTATTTACTTTTTTAAATTAGCATCTGCACAGTATAAATTGAGTAGACCATAACAGTGGGAACTCTTCCTCTAGCTTCCTTTCAAATGTTAAACTAGATGATATAAGGACTCACTGTTAGGTGTGAATGGTAATCTTTCTAAGGGCAAAAGTTCATCATTGATTTTAATGGCACCAGAGTCTAAGTAGTGATAAAATTCTCATTGGCTTCAGTAGTTACAGAGATGCACTGAAAGACTGTTTGTGCTCAGACAGAAATGGTATGAAAACAAATCAACTAAATCCCCAAAAAAATCTTTTTTAACACAATTAGACTGAGGGCTGAGCTATTACCTAAATGGAAACTGTTGCTTCTCAGATGCCCCTGCTGTTTTCAAGTGAATGTGGCAGTGCAGTGTCCTGTGTTCAGCTGCAGTGTCCTGTGTAAGCCTTGTGCCCAATATTTGCTGTGGGGTTCTGCCATGGTGGTGGGCAGAGGGACAGCTGCTCCCGCAGTCTGACCAGCAGTAGGGGCAGAAGAGACTCCAAGAGAAGATGGCAGCACTTTGGGCATCTTCAGAGGCTCATGTGCCTACTGAGAACTTACAGGGGAGAAAAATAAGAACTTGTGGACTAGAGTCATGTGGATTTGAGTCATAACTGGGGTGGCAGGGTGACAGGAGCCCAATTCCTGTCTTTGATTAAAGGTATTTCTGTTCTTTGCAGCTTACACTGACTTGGAGAGAACAAGTCAATACATTTGAGGGAAGAGCTGCCATTCAGAGGGACCCAGAGAGACTAAAGTGCCAACAGCAATCCCATGAAGTTCAAGGACAGTGCAAAGTACTGCACTAGAGAAGAACAAGCTCCTTGCAACAATATGGGCTGGTGACTGCCTGGCTAGGGTGGACCTCTGTGGAAAAGGCCCTGTGAACTGCACCTTTTACTAGTAATATATGCTTTAAGTAGTGTAAGATAAAATTCAGTCCTTAGGAAAAATGCCTGGTCAGATTGTTTAACCTAATACCGATCACCACATACTGTATAAATAAAAGAGAGTTAAACGGTCCTACTTCTATTATTTCAATAAAAGGAGGATTACGTTTTCCCTTTAGGGAGTGCAGAGCTTTACTCTGTTTTCAGGGGGAACTCAGACTTTCTGAAAGGAACATGTTCTATTACAGACTTGCCAGTCACTGTTTGTACCAGCAAATCTAGAAAACAGCTCAACTGCAAACATCATCCCTTCCCCCTTTATTTTATCTTCAAGGCAGTTAGGTACCTGTATTCATCTCACCTTCATACAGTACCTACTTGTAACAACGTTTAGTAACTATGTGCTAAACAAAACAAGTTTACAAACCAAAACCATTGGTTTTGTTATCTTCTCCACAGGCATGCATACTACAGTGATATACGGGGTTTTGGGTGGAGTTCAGTTTGGTTTGTTATTGCCTGTGGATCCCACAGCTCGTAGATGAGTATGGCACTGAGCGTATGACGCTGATCTCCACAGAAGACTAGAGCTCCAGGTGGCTGATGTAGATGTTGCTATCTTACCACTAAACAAGCTTGCTCCATCACTGACTTATTTAACTGCAGTGTGGGGATCAGCACAGGCTGTGAAAGTCTCTTCAAGACTTTGAACACTTTCATCTTACTAATACTAATCACTTAGGAAATTTGTCCCTGCTGAGCTGTGTGCTGCTCTGAATGCTGCTAGCTGCTGAACTAAATACAGTGGATCTGTCTATGTTAGCAGCAGTGCCCAGACACACTGGACAAATACATTGAAAGAATCTGTTTTGGGTTTTTTTTTCACCATTTGTTCCTACTTTTAAAAACATGCTCAGTTTCTCCAGGACCCTTGATACAACACCCTCTCTGTCCCTCTTGCCAGAGAATAATGAGGCCCTGATCTCACCGAACTGTCACAGATACCAGTCTTCCTTACTGACTAGAGATCACTGTCGTGATTGCCATTGCTGCCTGGCACCTGCGGAAACTTTAGCCTAACCATCCAGACTGGGAGTCAGTAAAGAAGGAAAAAGACAAAACAGGACATGCTGTGTTTTGCTGTACATAACTCCCACCTCAATGGAAAAAAAAAAAAAAGCAGAGGCGGGTGTCTGTCCAGTGGAAGGAAGAACACTAGGGGAAACGGAAGAGGGGAAGGAGAGCGGAGAGGCTCTGTGCAGCACACGGAGCTCCACGGTGCATTTCCGTTTGTATTACACATTCTTACATTCTGCCGTTCTGCAGAGCCACAGGGCTGTGGGCTTTGGTTAGCCATTTTTTTGGTGGGGTTGGTTTGTTTGTTTGGTTTTTTTTCCATGAACTCAACAGGTGCATAAATGTGGTTCTTTTTTTTTTGTGAAGGACTAGTTGAAAATCTTGAAACATTAAAAATATTACATTATAACCACAAGGTTTCACAGATGAGAAACAAAGTTGAGGCTTAAAGCAAAGTAATTTTCTTCTATCTTGCTTGCTGAACTGAATGTAAATGTGCCTCCAAGCCTAATCTAAGGACTTGAGGATTTCAGTGGGTGATTGATAGATGTCCAAGCTTGAAACTTGAAACTATCTTTAATAGAAGAAAAAGTAGTCATTACTTAAGTGGAGGAGAGATCTTGTGAGAAAAGGAAAAAGATCCATGGAGTGTAAGGAAGCTGTATGGTAGTGACAGCAAATTACTTTAACCAGAATGTCTAAGGGCATTTTACATTTTAGATGAATGTTCTTAATGGGGCATTTACCCATACGCTTCTCTATCAGTACACAGTATTTCGGGTAGTACTTCTGCACAATGTAGAATTACTTCTGTAATGAACAATTCCATTCCTTTATAAATGTGTGACTGAGTTCTGTGACATTTGTCACTCAGTTTGTGTACAGCCTGTGTATAGGTACAGTATAACCTATTTTCACAGTCCTTTGCAAGTGAGTGTTATTTCCCTGGCAGTGGTTTCTTCACACTCTTTCACATAGAGACTTTCTTGATCCCTGGAGCTGTCACTGAATTGTGCCGCATCGCATGCATCTTAAACTACCAGGAAGCCACAGGCACAATAAATTAATTAGTCCCTAACATTAAAAGCCACAAAGAAAAGGTTATCTGATTTGGTATATTGCTTTATGTCAAAATCACAATGCTATACTAGTAAAACAAATTGATCACAATACAACATGAATCTTAATGCATTTTGTATGCTGGCATTTTTGTTGATTCTTTCAGCCATTTTTCTATCTTGGCTTCTTTTCTAGCCCAAAGACGTCTAGAGTGAAATTTTAAGATAAGTAAAATATCTAGCACACGAAGCCAGTAACAATCTTTTAAGCAATAAAATGATGGTATTATGCATTATAGTGATTTCCTTAGACAACATTTTGACACCTAAGTGTTAGGATCAGCAGTTTGTCATGGTTAGTTTAAGATGACATGCTAGTCCTTAGCTTTGTTCCTTTGCAGTTTCCACTTTTCACCACAAAATCTCTCTCTAACAACCTGAATTTCTCCTTGCTTCGCCTATGTGTGCTGAAGAAGATTTAAGCTGTGATTTAAGTTCTAAGCATTAGAAGTCAAAATAGAAAAGCTTGTTTCTAACATAAAGGTGAAGGAAAGGTCAGCAGAGAAGTCAGATGGCTGATGTGGTCTGGCAGTTTGAGTAGGCATAGGGAGAGGAAAATTCTCTCGATCACAATTTAAAGAGAAGAATTAGTAGGAGGTGGGACACAAATATGACTTCAGACAGTGAGTGAGTGGCTGTCTGGGATGTGATGCCCTCTCATTTCTTAGTGACAGCAATGAATTGAGAAGTGTCTCTGAGAAGTCTGAAGAAAGTAGCAAGCACTTACTAGAACAGACAATCTGCCTCTGCTTTTCAGAAACATCACCCCCATACTCAGTATGAGAAAAGTAATTAGTGTAAAATGCACTGCTGCAAGTGTCATAAAGTAAGGCAACCTTAAGATCATGATAAAACAACCTACAGATGTCTATAGACTTTGAATTAGACCCAAAATACGTCATTTTAAGACTTTTGAAGATTAAATCTGCTGATCATGACGCAAAAAAAAAGAACACAAGGGAAGTATCAGTAGTACATGTGCCAGAATCTCTAGTGGCTAAGGATAATGAGAAAATGGTTTTGAGGAATGCAATGGAGAAACCTTTGCCATTGAAACCAAAATGAAAATCCTTCTTTTCCTGAATATTCCAATGTTTATTGATGGTGCTCTTGCTTTTGACAGCTTGCTACAAGCAGGTAGCAGTCCTGGTTTCATCTATGTGATCTAAATCATGTACTTGACAATAACCACAGACTTGTCAGCACCATGTATGTTCTACTCCCAGTTCCATGCAGCATTTCTCATTTTGCAGACTAACTATAGCTCTTCCTTTTAAAGCCTTTTAGGAAAGACAAAAGAAGTTCAGTAGCTAGGTGGAGATCTTGACTTGAGAAAGGCAAAAGAAAGGTCAGGTAGTGTTTCAGTTGCTTCAGATATGAGAGAGTCATCTGCATACAGCCTAACCATACTTCCTGTAAGGTGACTGGTAAAGGTTTGCTGTGAAGGCTTTCATGCCTAAACCAAGTTACTAATCTTGCAAGTTATCAGAAGCCCAACCCATGAAACAAACAGGCCAACCACATATCCAATCACATAAGGGACAAACTGGGATGGGGGAATCGTGTAGGATTATGCCTACATTTGTTTGGTACTATAAAGAAAAAATAGACTTATGGTGGTTAGTACGGGAAATGTACCTTCTCACAGGGGAATGTGATACTGACTTCCTATACCTGGTGGATAAGTGGGTAGGAAGCATCACCTGCATGTACTGCAAACATCGTGTTACTGCTGCTGCTACTGGTGAGGGACCATGCAGGATCACATGCTCAGCTCATGAAGCTTGGAAAGGCCTGTGGATGAGTTCTTAACAACCAATAAGATTATTTTTAATTAATTTTTCAAGCCACTTAATACCTTAAATATTATAGGATTGCTAAGTAAATGTTCTACATAAATACAGGTTTGAACTACTAGGTACAAGATAAAAGAAAAACAATGCAGCATATGATAATGCATCAGCAAATGTAACGTAGTATTTGAGGACTCTTATTTTATTGGTAATTGCAAATGAAATGGCCATTTCATTACTGCTGCATATTTTTAGCTTAATTCTTTACCTCTGTGTTATGAATGTTATATTTGACATCTTAAATAAAAATATAAAACATTCAAGAACTTCCTTAGGAGACAATTTTGACCTGAAAGTGCTTTTGCAGCATCAGTGACACAATTCTAGTACACAGAGCACAGATTCAGCCAGTCAAAACTAGCAAACATTGCAATTTCTACGAATTTCTTTCTCTTTTTCACATCTGAATGTGATTGATACGTCTCCAAGCAGTGACTACACAACCTTGTGTCAAGAAATGAGTCAACCGAGAAAAAAAACACAAGTAAAAAAAAATTCAAATAAATTATTTTTTCTTACAAGTCCACACCCCTCAACCCCCAACATCTATAAACTAGTGCAAGAAATTACTGTGTAATGGAACAGAGGTTCTGCTAAAAAAGAGCTCCACATATCAGTGCTATGCCACCAAGATTCCCCTGGCATTTTACATGGAATTTGGCCATCTGCTTCAGCTGCATAGGAAAAGTCTTTCCAAAATTAGAAGTTTACCAAGTGGGTAAAATTTAGTACATGGTACTAAAGCAAGTCTTTGCACGTGCAACACTCAATTATTCTCATGAGACATTTCACTGATTAGTCCAACCAGTTCATACTCCACCAAATATGTGGTTAGAATATTTGGTTAGAGTCCTTCTCTGTGGGTTTCACAGATCACTATTTGCTGTTAGTATCAACACATGGCAAATTGAAAGCTTTCTCTGGACTGAAAATACTGCTGTTTTGCAAAGAAATGGGCTGCTGATTCTTTCTAATTCATTTAACATATTTAACACTTTAACAGTACATGGGTAATACAGATGGATGAAAGTCTGTGTAACTGAGAAGATGGCGGTACTGTGGCTGCTAACATGTAAAAAGAAAAGCTCAATGCTGTGAAAGATTTTCATACTGATGTCCACTTTCCACAGTAATAGGTGCAGGATAAAAAATTGGGCATGTAATACGATGGTGTCTCATATCTGATTGAGAGACGTACCTTTAAAATTTGAGCAATTTTGCAATACCATTTTTAAAATAAATGGTTTACCAACAATAAGGGAGATAAAACTATTCTTTCACTTACTAGAGGAAAAGATGAAGTGCTGGAAGAAGACAAGCAAGAGAGAAAACTGAAAAAATTAAGCAGAGAGAGAAAAACTTCCAAGAACCAGTGATAATGTAAAAGTAAGTAAAGCTTCTACAGAGAGCCAGCAGAGTAAATAATTAAGGGCAAGAGAGAGAAGTCAAGACAAAGGCATGTCTTTTCAAATGTTTTGCCAGGACTTCTGAAAAAAGCAGGGAAAATTACAAAATGAGAGATAGTATGGAACCTGCTAAAGCAGTAGTGACTGAAAGGCTATCTTCTTACCATAGTCCAGCTGTCCTTAGGAGAAGATAGAGAGGGAGCTTTCAGATAGAGAGGGAGCTTTCAGATGGCATATCGTGAGTTTGTCACAAATATTTCAGCACATCTGCACCATGCATCTTTGTGACCAAATGTAAACAATGAAACCTTTAAACAAACACCATGAAAAACATGCTGTTTCAGGTATTTGGAGGTAATTTTCAGTTCCCTACACAGAAATATTTAAACACAGATTGTCTATAGTCATCCTGTTTGAAAACACAATATTCAGACTCTCAAACTAACCAAGCAACATTAACTTCTAAAATTCTGTTCTCTGTTTTGAAAAATAGCCAACAGATCATATGCCCGTGACAACACTGACTACTGTGCTAACTCTAAACTGAATACCAAAACAACTTGTAGTTCAATGTTATTGACACTTTCTGACCAAGTGGTTAATGAGTTTCCTGCCATTAACACATCTGCATGCCCGCCATGTCAGCTGTGCTTATTCGCCTGTTCGTGAACTCTCTTCTCTAGAGCAGAACCGTAAAATTATCAGGTTATAGCAAGGCACTTCCTTAACTGGCAGCTGAAAAGCAACCTTTTCCTAAACTTAGTCCAGAGACCGGCCACATGAACTCTGCTGGGGAAACGGGAACTTGCCCTGCTGTAGGATTTGCAATGCGAGAATGCAGCCTGGGATTCCTGAAAGGCTTGAGACTCTGCCTATGATTCATGTATGCAACAGAGGCTCTAGGTTCAGGTCCCAGATCCCCCACAAACTTCACAGATCTCTTGCAAAGCATTTAATTGCTTGGTTGGATTGCTTACTAAAGGAGTGTTTGGTAATTATGAGATTCTAGGTACTGCATGATGTAAATCATCCACAATTTTAAAAGATCATCGTGTATGTTTGAATTTCTGTGGTGGTGATCTGCAAACCCAGCAGCATCACAATAACCAGCTAAGCTTGTGACAGTAAAGAGAACTAGCATTTGCTACAACAGAAGATAGTTGTTGCATTCTCTAGTTTAAGAGAAAAGACTGTCTAGGGAAGGGGAGTCTTACTTCCAGCATCTTTGTCTACAGACACTTCACTTAAGCAAATCTCCAACTGTCCTCCCCTCAGAAAAAAATCCCATTACATTTGCTTGTAGCTACAATAAATGACTTGGCTTAAGAACTTTTTCCCTTCTTTCTTGACAGAGAGTCTCAGCATGAAGGATGACAAATCATCTCAAATAATACTTAATCTTTAGAAATTATTTACAACAAGTCAATGCCCCCAAGAAAAAAAGAAAGCATTTAATGTCGCAGACCATGATGTAGGGAAAGCAATAAAAGGGAAACACAGCTTGAACTGCAATATTGCTGGGTAACTTACATCTCCCTCCTGAAGGCAGCGGAGTTGCAGTTACCGAACGGCTAATCTGTTCTACTGTTTTTTAATCAGATGTTGGCATTATCTGCCACTAATTGCTTTTTCATTTCCACTTGTAATTATTCCATTGCATGTTTGTGGTGAGAAGCTGAAAATGAAGCAGATCACCAAGAAAGAATTAATTGTTAATGAATAATCATCAGTAGGAAGCCAATTTCATTATCTTCAAAGAGGTAGCCAGAGATTAACTACTAACTGGGGTGCTCCTACTTTCAGTGCATGACTGTAAAGTAATCACAAATAATCACACCCTCCAACTTCATCAATTATTTTCTATTATGTGAATTGATACCCATTTTTGTCTTTGTTGTTTAAAGTTAATGGTAGTATTCAAGCTGAGGAGTGCTAATTGGAAGGTGTTGTATTCCGTGGGCTTCGGGTCTAATTATTAGAGCATCTTTTTCATTAGCATATGATTCTAGGAGGGATACATGGTGGTAGTTACTAAATTTACAGTATTGTAAATGCATTATCTTTATCAATAAATTTTAGATGGTCACTTAAAATAGAATGATACATGCAAAGCTACTTTCTCAGCAATGCACACCAGTAGGTCTGTTTTTAAAACATGCCATCATTAACTGTTTATTGAGAAATTCTCCTTAAATCAATATGTCAAAAACTAAGGCTGTTTGGGATTTAAGCAGTGGCTATAATAGTGTCAAGGTCTAAAAGAAATCAAATAGAGTAAAAAATCTGTTATATACTAAGCAGAAGTTAAAAAAAAATCCCATCTGCCTCATCATTATTGCATAGATTGATGGTCCAGTGAGAATGGTTGACTCTCAGCTTCACTTTCTGTCTTGCTATTGATTTTTTGTTCAGTCCTCTGTGATACCAAAAGCAACCATAATGAATAGCTCTCTTAATGTTTTTAGATGAATTCTATATTAGAATTTTATAATTTTTATTGAACTTCTATAAAATAAACAATGCCAACTCTAGGATAGATTCAATCTCTGTGTACTACTGCATTCATTGAAGCCTCTAGTCTTCTCCATGTATGGACATCTGACAACATTGGAAATCCTGCCTGTATGTTTTCCAGCTTTGTATCTCTGCATGTGGAACTCCCTGAACATTCACCAAGGTTGTCACCTGATAATTCTCTTCTATTTGAACTGATTTAAGAGAAGCCTGCTTTTAGGCACAATTTTATTTCTCTGTGAAGCAGGGGACATGAGGCAACCCCACCACCTGTGTCTGAAAGAATAAATACATTAAAAGTAGCTTTGTTCATGACCTTCCTCAGCAGCCTCATTAATCCTTTAATTAGGAAGAATGACAATATATCAATGTTCTGGAAACCTAAAGAAATACCACTAAGGAAGATGAGCTCTTTACGGATTCCAGGTTTTCTACAAAAAGAAATATAGGAACTTTAGAGGAATCTTTTGTACTCCTAAGGGGCTGCATCTTAGAGACAACACCAGGCATAGTCAGTCATGAATGGTTTCTGAAAATTGTTATAATTAGCATAGAAGTTTGACCTGTGCTGAGAAGTAAAATTTGGCCTAAATGGAGTTTACCCATCCAATGTGACCAGCAATTTAGGAAACTGGGAAGTTCCATTCAGCTACATGCAACCTCTGAATGAAAGCAGGTGATAGTCCCATCAAGCCCCATAAAACATCGCAGAGTAGTTACAGTGATCTGTTGTCAATCATATAACTAACCTGTGCCACCTCTGAAAAGTATATGTTACTTTCTCTTTGAGGATTGTATTTAACGTGTTGTGGCAGAGCTTGGATCACTGAAGTAATTTTCAGCCAAAACAGTCAAAAGCAGCAAAGGTCTCTCTTTAAGGTAAGATATTTTCCTCATCTATCGTGACAAAACATAATGTGCTGATGTCACAGTTGCCACAAAATATTCTTCAAATTGCCCATGTTTGCATTCAGTGTAGAGTGGCTTCTGTTATATTTCTTTTTTTGGCACAGAATCTGACGATCTACTAAATAAATATTAATCCCTTGCTGCCTTCAAAGCTGTCTCTGCCATATTAGGATTTTAAATATCTTCATTAATTACTTAACTACCTTTTCCTAAATTCCCCATGGGGTCCTTTGATACTAGTCATTCTAATGTGTTACCATGTGATTTATGGCTTCACTCTGCTGTAACACAGAACACATTTTTAGTCAATTTTGTTTTACAGATGCCTTTGACAAAATGAAAATTCAACATTTTCAGACTCCAAAGGGAAGCAGGCCTAGAAAGAGCCATTATAGTACTACTTTTTTTTAAAGGACAGAAAGCAGTTCTGTCTCAGTTCATGTTGGTGGAAAATGTCTGTGATCAAAACCATTCCATGGGTAAATGCCTTCAGTTTCTAAGCCACACAGAACACATTAGTATGAAACTGGCAAAAGGAGTGATACAAAAGCTTGATTATTAAAATATCCATTATAAAATTATTGTATGAGGTGATTATTCACACAAAAATGTTCTTGCTTAAAGTGAAGGTATGATACGATAAAAAAGGATCATAAAGAAATGCTAGATCAAACCAATTGGTTGCACCTGGTGCAGAGGATCATTTAAAGCTGAGATTTTAAATATAGTACAAGATTTTAGCTGCCCTGCTACAGAAACCAGTAAACAACTGTCTTGTATTTGTTTTCCAATTGCTGTGTGTCAGAAGTTGAAAAGATTGATCAAAAGACAGTAACAATATACGACTTTTATGTATGTTCAGAATGCAATGGTGCTCTGTATATGGAAATCTCTCAAGCTTAATCTAGTCACGTGCTCAGGAGAACAGAGGTGAAACATGAAAAAGTAAAATGCCAATCAGAAAAAACAGCTGTATTGTGTGATAGCCCTGGAAAGATCACTCCTGAAATGTAACAGAAGAAACTTACTTTCAGTAACGTCATTTTGGCAGCTACAAACAGTCACAAATACCAAAAATGTTATGCTTATGTATTTACGCATTCGTATTTTTCATGCAAACGTCCGATACGCTGTTCATTCGTGTATCCTCCAAAATTGAATTTGCCCACCTCCTCCAGTCCATGGTATAGAGACCAAGTCATACACATTTGGCCATAGGATACTTCATGTTGAAATGACCACAATATTTTATAACCAGAGGTTGCATTACTTATTTTGTCATTGTCTCTTCTGTTTAATCATCTTGTTTAGGGGGAACAAAAGATCTGATGAAGCATCTCCTGGCTCTCCAAATTAGAGATTTGGGTTCAGTGATGAGCATACTGATCTAATTAGCTATGCATATTCTTTTGTAATTGGCCAGGACAAACTGATCTTCAAGAATATTCTAGGCTTTTTTTTTTTTTTTTTTGCTGTGTCTTATTCTGTGGTATTTTTGTCATGCTACAGACTCTGAAGAGAGTATAAGAAATAGCATTTGACTTTTCTCTAAGAAGCAAAAGTAGAGTAAGTCTTCATCTGTTGTTGAGCCTTCTCCTGTGAACTTCCCAACTTTCCTTTCTGACCTTTCTTGCATTAAAGGAGGCATTTTAATTTGTATTGCTAATAGCCAGCTGCCGCATTTAGCCTAATGTATCATAGACATACATAATACCACAGGCTTGGATTTTCCTCGTGTTTAGCCTAAACTGAAGCTTATATGAGAACACTTTGACTATAGCTCACTTTGAAATGAAGGTGATGCCTTTATACTAAGAAAAGTATTTTGAGAAAGTGATATATTGATGGCACAATGGGAAATAGCAGGAATGCCATCTTGTTGTTACAAAGATTCATAGCCAAAGGGTCTTCAAGGCTGGCTGTTTTTATTGTTTCCAGTGAGGAAATGCTGATCACAAGATAAAGAATTCAGAGGTAGGTCCATAGTCCAATTTTAGCTAAAATTCTTGTTATAAGAAAATGCCACCTTTCTTTTGGATCTAGCTCTCTGCAAAATTGTGTTACTCCTTTGTCATAACCAAATGGGATTATTGCAGTGAGCCTCTACATAGCAATACACCTAACTATTCATCTCAAAATTTCAGAGAGCAGAGCATGAAGGTGCCTGACTTCATGCTGACTTATTTTTTGTAAGTGACGTTCTACAGCTACTCAGAAAAATGCATTAGTATCCATTTTATTTCTGGAAATAAAATAACTTATTAATATAGATCACTAAGCACTGTAGAGCTTATGTCCTATTTCCAAGAAGTTAAATTAAGTGGGGTACTTGAATGGCAAGACTCCAATTCATGCATCTTCTAAAAGATCCTGTAAATTCATATCTTGACTAAATTTTTAGGCAAAATGTAACTGATTCCTTCATGTACGTATTAGAAGAGAGGAAACTTCAAATTTGGTGCATGATGTAGAAGAGGGATCTGCAATCTGCTTATAGAATTAAATGATAGAAAACTCCTATTAGGTCAATCAACAAGAAAAAATTGTGATGCTGGAAAACAAAGCATCCTTTTCTTTGCTGTTACCATGAAACAAAGGAAAAGTGCTTCTTTAAAACAGTAAACAAAAGAGAATGAGGTTTCCATAGGAGTAATTCAGGGTTTTAACAGCAGAGAAAGATGATTCCTTATTCACTTGCTGTAAAGAGGAATTTATGACACTTTCAGTATTTCGTCTTATTGTCTATTTAGCTATAATATAAGCACGCAAACTATTAAATCCATATGGAACTAGAGGCTTCTTGCATTTAACATATAAGTCATCATGGGTCATGTTCTAAAAGCCCAATTACCTTTGGCTTTAAGGAGAATTTTGAGTCATTGAAAGTCAAGCAAAACTGTTCATGATTTCTGTGGTATCTTATGGAAACTAATACCAACCAGTATGCCATTTCTGATCAAGTATCAAGACTCTATTATCTCTGCTTTCCTTAGCTAGATTCTTCACACCACAATCAAAATGTCACCAGAACCAACACAGAGAATTTGTAGGTTTATTCAGGCACGTCCCAACTCACAGATTGACACGATGGACTGTGACAGCTCTTTCAGAGGCATTCCAGTGCGTCACGTCCTGTGTGGCTGTTGTTCATGCACACAAGTCTGTGCACTAAAACGCCTTATGAAATATTTATCCCCACAAAGGTAACGTGCATTACCAGTAACAACTTCCCCAAACAAAAATAAGTTAGTCATTTGCCATTTCCCCACAAAGCACTAAGGGTGCATCACAGATTAATGACTTCAAATCTTTAGCTAAAAAAAAAAAACAGACGTCAGGAAAAAAATATTTATAATTCATAACTGCCTGAATAAACTAGGTGAAAATTTTATGCCTTTCAAACACTTTAAAAGGGCCAAATAACCAGCTGCAAAGTGGAATTCATAATTGGAAGCAGTGACAGTCTATACCCTACAGCAGCATCAAGAGTACTTTTATAATACTGTGACCTGAATATAGCATAATTTCATTTGGCAACAAAGTCCTTGTATCAGCCACTCCTGAAACACTCTCAATTCAATGATGTAAAATACACAGTCATATTTTTGCATTTATTTATAGGCTTTCTTTTTTATTCCAAAACAAAATTTCAACATAGCATACATAATTCTGTCTGGGTTTAGGGGGTTTTCATTACACTGTTAGTGAATTGCCCTTCTGGCTGAAAATCTGTTTTCTTTTGCACTCTCATCCCTCCTATGTGCTACATTCCCTCTTAAATTCCACATGGATTCTATAGATTTTATTTAAGCAGAGCCAAGTTGCATGAACAGATCTGCCCTAGAGAAGTTTGCCTCTTTTAGCATGCAATCCACCACTAATGCTCCTTTTTCATTTAGGTTTTCAATTTGGATGAATTCCAAATTACCATTTATTCCAATAGAAACGCAACTAATTACACAAAGCATCTTAATAAAGAATGGAAACAAGATTAAAAGCCCTCCTCCTTCTGGTGTTTCAGTGCATGGAATTTATAAAATGCAGAAAGGTACTTTAATTTCAGTTGTAGTTAGACCTCTTAAACAATCTTTTTTTCCAGTGTTTTAGTACTAGCCAAATAGAATGGTATCCAAGTTGAAGGCAAAATATAGTCACTTTATAGGAATTTATTGTACAGGGTTTGCCTTACTCACTATGTTTTCCAAAAAATAACAGACAAGCTCTTCACATACAATACATTCAGAGCACCTGTTCTGCCCTGGACAATTCCCTGCCCTAAGAAAGATGTTTCCCTCTTCAAGAGCTTTGCACAATATGGAGAGATACACAAGTATGTACCTAAGAGAAAGAACAACAAACAACAATAGATATTTTACAGGTCAGGTTGATTCACTGCAATCAAACCACAAATTTGTACAGCCCCTAAAAGCACTGTCCTGTTGGATAAGATAGGTTTCAAACAAGCTCTTAAGTGTTACACAGGTGTGACGGTCCTAAGCAGAAAGAAGATGCTGGAAATGGTCAAATTAGACAAGAATTTTGAGAGATTAAGAAGAGTAAGGAAAGAAGGTATATTTAAGGAAGGCAAGTGTTATGAGAGTGATAATAACAGCAGCGCTCATACCACCAGAGATACGAAGATATTGCCTGAAGTCCCAGAAGGGAATAACATACTCTGCAAGTGGGCAAGTCTGATTACATTTTTTTAGACTCGAAATTACCCAACAGAAAGAATGCATGTACTAGAAAGGCCAAAGAATAGATTTTTCCCATGTAAGCATTGCTCACAGTCAGGCCTATAGAACTACAGATCTGTGCTGGCAAGAACAGATTGCAAGAGTACAAAGGAAAGAGGTATTTCCTTCTGCTACTTTCTGCACCACAAAGAAACTCCGGCAGGATCCAGTTAAAACAGCCACTGTACAGCACTGCAGATCACTTACGCAGTGCTGAACAGTCAAGACTCAATCCCTGCACAAAGAATCTCTCTTATACCCATGGCATGATTTGTTGGACAAAATACAGTATTGGCGGTCAAGCAAACAGAAAAAAAATCTGGTACAGAACTAAACAAGAGAGCTGGAACTCAGTGGAAACTTGTGGGAATACTGGAGAAAGTTAAAGCTGGAGATGAAACTGGAGTAAGGATGTACTTTAAGTCAGGCAATACCTCACTCTGAACCTTCATGTTTGTAAGAATTTTCCATTGAGTCAGAGGATACTTGTGAATGGGTGCTACAGAAATGTACAGAACAGCACAATAGAATAGGAAAATTATCTGGCCACCTAGCAGGGCCACTGCTGCTGCCAGTCCTCCTCCTCCTCCTGGATTCACTGTCTGTATGTCTGCTCCCAAAAGCTCAGCACACTGTTTCTTCCCTCATCAATCATTCTGCTCATCGTTATATGCATCTTGGTCAAAAACAGCATTTCCTAGTGCTACAGCAAGTTAGCATGTAGGAATGATTAAGAGGTCAAAAATGGGATGCTGCCAGGATTGCTTGCTTCATCCTGTGTTTAGTTTTCAAAGAGATCACCATGGGAAACTAATGACTATACAGAAGAGATTTCCAGATCTCACTGGCTGGTCTAGTGGTATTGAACAGGGCCTTATACATACATACATACCTACCAGTAAGATTCACTGTGCTCTCTGGTATACATACACTTTCTTGCAACAAGCATCTGAAATACCTAAGAAATCAGGAGTACATAAGAGAAAAAGAAAGCTTCCCAGTTATTTTAGTCAATCTTTGTTTTTAAACCTTTGAAAGTTTCATTTGCATGGCCAATACATAGGAGGAATAGAGTGCAAAATATAAATAGATTATTCTAGGGGAATTTGTCCTTTGCTGTCAGCGCAAATGACAGGATAGCACAAACCCCTGAAAAAGGGCTGCTTATCTATAGAAGGCAATAAGTAGTTATTTATATCTTATCCTTCACAAGATTCATTTCCTCAAATTTAGGGCACTGCCAGCTAGTAAACAGTTATTTATAAAAAAAAAGGTTCACAGTAATTTCTGTTACTAAATTCCTGACTGGTCTTTGCAGTGCTGTTAAAGATAGGAGATGAGTAGGAAATCCCACGATCTGACAGCATAAAGGTCAATAGCTGGGAGTGAAACACAGCAGAAATATGCCAGAGGCTACAGCCAAATGGTCAGCTCATTATAGAGCCTCGGCTGTAACTTTTCGGCTCCCTGTCCCCAGCAGCTTACAGAAAGTATGGCCTTTGTTTCCACAACAGCTTTCTTGAAAACTCAGTGTCTCTACTCTCCCCCACTAAGGTTTTATCACAGTAGACAGGATATAGCTACTAATAATAGCATTCCATGATTTACAAAAGTGGGGTAATTCTTATTGTGGCATAGATTATGCCCATTTGTACTAATTCATTATCTCAATATTCAGCGCTAACACAGTTCTCAGTTACGGGCGACAAGGAAACACCACAAATGCTGTGCACATCTGCAGCTGAGGACTTATTTAAGAATATCAGTGCTATATGCATCTGTATTTCTGTATTAATAAACCTGTTTTGGGTTTTTTTGTAGGATCTAGGAAAATCAATTAACACTGTCCCTCTGCTCCCCTTGGGCAGCTCTATATACCTTTATGTATTTTAAAGATCTATCCAGAATGTATAACTGAAACCTCAGTCTGCCCAGTTCTGCAAGCCTTTTTGAAGTAAACTCTCACTGAGAACTTGCAGAACTAAGCACCTCCGGAGCACGGTGCCCATTCAGATCACCAGGCTCTGGCTGCAGATTCTCATGTCAGTGGCTGTTGCAAAAGCACGTGTTCTCTGTTCTTTGCAGGTTAATCAAGCTCCCTAGACAATGAGAACTGGCAATGAAGTTTCAGTAGAGACATGTGAGCTCAAAATAACAAATGTTGTGAAATAAGGGCAAAAGATCAACATCACTATTCTTGGATTTTGAGATAGCAATTTTTTTTTAACTTCCCAGTTATTTTCAATATTGTATCAATTGGATACTCCTATCATGCTTTTACGTGGAGAGACTTCAAGAAATATAAATTGTCCCAAGTACTTCTGGATTTATCCAGTGCTTGAATCATTTAAAGGAAAATTGAACAAGAGCTGACTAGTGCTAATATATTATTTTCCTATAGCAATTGCTGAGCTATTAATTATTTTACATTAATTAATGGATGTTTACATGATCTAATTGCATGTTAGTTTCTTCTGTCTAAAAATTAATTTTAAGAAATATTTTCTTGATGTAGGAAGAAGAATCACATTTATCAACAGTTATAGAAATCTGAAATTTACATCCATTTTTACTCTGTTCTTGAGCAAATATCAAAACCTCAACACTTGATCCAAGGTTGCAGTAATATTTTAATGATAAATCTGTATTTTACATTGAACTTGGAATAGATTCTATTTATTTTTCCAAGACTCAAATTAAAATGTCACATATCAAGAATATCTCTGCTGAGTTCTTGGTAGTTATATGGATGTGTTTTGAGTTAAGTGCACAGTTGAGTTCATAAAAGCAACTAAGATAAAAAGAAGTATAAGTATTTTGTGAGGGTAATACTTTATGGATAATCAATATAAGTAGGACAGTATACCTGTAAGACTGGGTTTTCCCTCAATATGTGTGGCAAAATTATACAATCAACAGTCACTACCCAGTTAATGAGATTTCGGAAAACAAACAAGGAAGAAGATCCTTGGTTATTGTTTAATAATAGAAATAATCTTAAATTTGCATAGTACATCAAAGGCTTCTCAGCTGTTTTATGAACCAAGACATCCATGAATGTGGTAAAGTGTCCAAAGACTGTTCACTTATGTTGTGTTAATACAGCAACACCTTTATACTTGCTCTGCTTATTGCCCAAGTAATGGGTAGAAATCCCATCTGAAGAGTTATCTCAAAACAGAGAGAAAACTGCACTAAATGCTGATTTGACAATCAACTAAATAACTTGATTGACTTGATAATTTTTAGAAAAATACCAATTAATAGTCAGAAAGATTCCAAAAGCCACTGCCAGCCCTTTCCATCTGGCCTTGAACACTTCCAGGGATGGGGCATCCACAGCTTCTCTGGGCAACCTGTTCCAGTGCCTCACCACCCTCATAGTAAAGAATTTCTTACTTGTATCTAATCTAAACTACCCTCTTTCAGTTTAAAACCATTACCCCTTGTCCTGTTGCAACAGGCCCTGCTGAAGAGCTTCTCCCTATCTTTCTAACAAGCCCCTTGAGGTACTGGAAGACCGCTATCAGGTCTCCCTGGAGCCTCCTCTTCTCCAGGCTGAACAGCCCCAGCTCTCTCAGCCTGTCCTCATAGGAGAGGTGCTCCAGCCCTCTGATCATCTTCGTGGCCTCCTCTGGACTCACTTCAACAGTTATGAAATAGCTGTACTCAATGCTTTCCCAAACCCTTTGATATCACCACTTTATTCTGCCTCACCTTCCCATTTACTTTCTCTAGTCTCATCTCTCTGTATCCCTTTGTCTCCCTGTAAAACCCCATCACTTTGAACTTTATAAAGGTATGAACAGAAGTGTGACTTCTCAAAATGTCACTATTTTGTCTGGTTTATCCTATTCTGCCCAAATACTCTCTCTGCCTTGCCTGTTCAACTGTAATTTCTGCCAGATGGGAAGTCCCTATATTTTGTCTGTCACAAAGCAGTGACATGGACCTCTCCTATGAGTACAGGCTGAGAGAGTTGGGGCTGTTCAGCCTGGAGAAAAGAAGGCTCTGGGAAGACCTTAGAGTGGCCTTCCAGTACCTAAAGGGGGCCTACAGGAAAGACAGGGAGAAACTCTTCAGCAGGACCTGTTGCAACAGGACAAGGGGTAATGGTTTCATGATAGAGGGAGGTAGATTCAGATTAGACATTAGGAAGAATTTTTTCACACTGAGGGTGGTGGAACACTGGCACAGGTTGCCCAGAGAGGTGGTGGATGCCCCATCCCTGGAAACATTCAAGGCCAGGCTGGACAAGGCTCTGAACAACCTGCTGCTAAACTCTGAATGGGATGTATGGAAACTGATCACTGGCTGCAGTGAGCTGCAACTAACTGCTGCAGTGGTGTAAACAAAAGGTCTTTACCTCGCCATTCTCCTTTAGCAGGAATGTTATACCCAGAATACGTTTGTGATGCTGCTGCCATTCGTTCAGCATACGACCAGCAAAAGATCATCACTAGACTTTTGGCTCACATGCTGCATATAATAAGACTGTAATAAGATTCATCATCTAAGAGTCACGGACTCAATCTACGCCACACAGCAGTAGTGCTAAATAGGTGTTTGCATTCATTTGTTTATTTCCAGCTGTCTTGATAAATACCAGTTCTTTTCCAAGGCCAGCCCTTAAGCACCATTTTGAAAACATCATAAATGAAAATTAAACTCTATATTTTGGAAGGCAGAGATTAATAAAAGAATCAGCTTTTATATCCCTGTTTATTACTTAGAGCTTAGGTAATTCGATTTATTTTGGTGACACTGCTCTTGGTAGTACTTTGGTTTTTAATGTTACTGATGGCTTGGCCATTTTTAACGGAAGTATTCACAGGAGTGTTTTGTTTAAAAATGCACAAAGGTATCTTATTAAATAATGTCACAAACACGAAGTTCATTATTATGCAAATACCATCCTCAGAACAGATTTGTTAATTGCAACTCATTTGCATAATTAATGAACTCTCAAATGAATAATGCCTTTGCAGATTTGTGCAGCATTGTTTTAAAATAAATTATAAAATACATGTCAAATGAAGAGTGCTTCTTAGATTCCCATAGCATTGTTTGAAAATTAATTACCAAATGCTTGTCAAATTAAAATGAGTTTATAGTTTTTCAATGTTATTTTAAAATTAATCACAAAATAAAATGTCACCATGTTAAAGTAAATAACTTGTCCTTTTTTTCAAAAAAGAAATGTAGAAAAATATGTTTAAACTTCAGTTACATTGCTTGTTACACTGATCCTGAGTTTTAGTCATTTAACAAGCTTGATAGTTGTTTGTATGTTAATGTTTTAGTAAATTGAGATTAATTTAATTATATTATGTTGAATCTCTAATACCACTAATGATTAATGATAGTGCATGAAAAAATATTGTGTGGGCAAGGTCATGATAATAAAAAAGCCTGAACTTCAGTGACTGTAGGTAGATTCATACTTGCTTTTACAAAGGATTAAATACCTTTAAAATTAATTGGGTTTGTGGATTTTTTTTAACTGTGCCTTGAACCAGGACCCTTCTTTCTTGTCATATAACTTATATTTTAATTTTTCACAGCAAAAAAAAACCAACCTAAAAGTTCAGGAAAGTCAAAATTTTCCTGCATTTATAATGTTGCAGCCTAATTCTTGAGATCAGTCTCAGAAATTCAGCACTACAGCTTGACTATCTGCTATTTTAAACCCAGATTATGGATGATCTTCCAATTTGCGAAACAAAACCTTCAGGCAGATTCACTGTTTTCTGTAAATTAGTGTTCACTGACTCTAAAGGAAGAAAAACCCTTTGTGTCCTGGGTACCTGAGCATCTCTGTAGATGATGGAGGATTCAAATACACTGTTAGACACAGGAAAAAAAAAAAGGCTATGGAGGCATTTTACCAATTCTTTGACAATTAGCCTTGCTAGGTAGACAGAGAGCTTCCAAATATTTCACAACCTTCTGTGTTAAGATTCATTCCAAACAATTAATAAGGTCAATAGCCTTTTTTAAAGCATCCTGAAGGACAAAGAGTTCCTTTGTTCCCTTTCACATTGTACATAGTTCTTAAGAGCAGTTCTATCCTGTAGATGCTATCTTATTTACGATTTTAATCAGTCCCAACCAGTGTCTTGGCAACGTGTACATAAATATATACATGTGTGTCTGTGTGTGTGTATTTGTGCGTGTGTAAAGAAGCATCGTTTGAACTCGAGACAAAAAGTATTGGAGTATTAAGGAAAATTTTATATATAAAAAGAGAAAAAAAAAATAAAAATACATTCCTGTTCCTGAAATTTACCCTGGGATACTTACAATTGTAGGTGACTGTAGAGTGATGAAAGAAAACATAAACATACAAAATAGATGATTGATTCATTTCAAAGACTTCTTCAAACCAACAGTCCCAAGGACTACACCCTTGGGATATAGTAACAGACTAAACAGAGATCAGGTAAGTGATGTGATCAGAGGGAATAATCTTTTCTGCCCTTCCAAAGCAGCAGCTTTGGGAATCACACTTCTAAGAAGCAATAAGGATTACCAATAAAAGAGGACAAGCTTTCTTTCGGGTTATGTTGGTGTATACTTGAGGTAGTGAGATTTGTAATCATACTCTGTAAAACAGACTAAAAGCACACAAAGAACACACAAGATTGTAATAAATTATATCAATTGAAGAAGCATCTTGTCAGAGACATTTCTAAGATATTGTAAGGTGTAATGGAGGACACATGATAACCAAGTAGTACAGTAATACACTTGTAGTCATGCACATGACAGGACTTCATTCTGTGCCTTCAGATGACCATGGATGCAACAGCAGTACTGCTACTAAGTGAAAACAATCTGTAAAACACAATAAAGCTAGTGTTGCTGCAGAACGTGCTTTTCCAGACATTTAGCACGGTGGGGTGTGGCTTCTGGCCATGACTAACCAATGGAATTTACTGTGGATAGTGATCAGAGGTGATACACCAAAACTCTCCGGATGCTACAAGTTACATTCAAGAAATCACAAAGTCCTTGAATTTAGGTGTCATTAACTCAATTGCAGGTGTGAGAGCTTCTAATGGAGAAGACTACAGCCACTTTCATTTTAAGGTTTATTTCACTGGATTACTCGGGGGCTAACTAGTTGTGTATGAGTCATCCATCACCATGACTGTTGCCCTGGGGATCTAAAATGCTTAATGTGTTATTGCTGTATTGTGTCACTGAGCTTACTGATGTACAGGAAGTCAGTTACGTCTTTGCACAGAGACAGTCCATGTGGAGAACACTTGTCCTTCAGACTAGTCCCAGCACCTTAACGCCAGGAGGAAATACTCCCTCTGATGACACAAAGCCTGTTTGATTACTGTGGAAGACTGGTCTGCATTAAGCAATCCAGAAAGAGCCATCAGTTTTAGAAATTTCACTGGATTAAGCAAGAAAACGTTTCCTCTTCAGAGTGAGATGGGTATTAGTGGACTCAGGATTGCTCATTAGCAGAATATGAGTTTACATTTTGCATTCCTCATGTATAAAGTCTTTGCTTAAACAAAAGAAAGAAGCAATTTAACTTAACTTTACATCACTGACTTCTTTCTTCCTCCTTGCATCTGTGAAAAAGCTATAGAATTGCTGGACCACAGGGCATAATGTCTCTGGAATCCAGAAGGATATGTTCTGCAAATGCTCCAAATGGTTGAGAAAAAAAAAGTCTAGGCTAATGTATGCTGGTGCAGGTCAGATTGTCTTACTACTAATGCATTCTGCCAACAATGCTAGGTTGAAATACATGCTGTCCAGATCATAGGCAATGCCCTATGTGGATTAAAATCTAATTTTCATTAAAAAAACCCACCTCTTTGGCAAGAATATCATATATTCCAACAGAAATGAAAAATAATAGAGATGAATATGATACACTTTATATGTGCACATATATATTAATCACAAAGCAGCTTGTAAAAATAATGAAGCACTGTAATATTAATTATTACTTGGAGTAACTAGATAATAAAATAGTTAAGGATCTTGCCTGGAATATTACAGAAGGCTAAAGAAATAAGAATAGAATCAAGATCTTAATCTGAATTGTGTATGTTTTGTTGTGATTCTACATCTCAACTACAATGAGAATTCTGACATTAAAGGTTCTTCTCAGCTGTAATTTTCTAAATTTACTATTGTTTCTATGTGCATTATTATGAAAAGTAGACATTTTTGTCTAATAATTATGTTGCAAACTTTTCTGTTAGTACAACAATTTACATTAATTTATATAAACTTTTGAAATACACAATTATAGCTGAAAGAGAATTTTGGCTGTTAATCACTCTGACTAGCTTCAGTGCAATCAGTGGAATTGTACAGATCTGTTAAGAATGAGATCTGGGCTTGCTGTACTGGTGTTTTACAAACACTCCTATTACTCTGCCTTATCCTCTTCTTTAATGAATGCCAGTTTTTCTTGCATTATTAAAAGCTTCTCTTCATCCAATAAAATGCAATGAGAATACCATTAATAAATTGTTGATTTATTTTCTCTGAAATCTGTATGAGTGAAGGACCACAATAAACACAAAAATACTCAACTCTCTTATTAATAATAATCAAGGTACAGATTTCTCTATGAGTTATACTCAAAGTGGGAAAGGATTTTTTTAAATCCTAAAAACTGCAGTGAAGTGGTTATATAAGACTGTCCAATGCTCTAGAAAATAAAAAAAAATCGCTGAATGAATTAAACTCTAATAGACTTGCCTTTAGAAAGTCACACATCCAATGTCAACCATAGAAGGATTACAGAGGACTTATTCTGTAGTAATCTTCAATTTAAAATCACTTAGTTTCTTTTGGATTAGATCCAGTCCATTTCATTAACCTGTAGTAGGGTTTTTCCTTTCTTGTATTTTAATCCACTCTAGCCTGATTTACAAAGATTAACTTCAGACTGAAGTTCTTGAGATCCACATCTCCAAGTCAGAATATTTGAGTTTGAAACACATATATCATAAAACATGTCTCAAGTAATGCCCCTTTTCAATTTTACTAATTAAAGATGTATCAGTCTGAAAATGATTGATTGACAAGCTTATAGAGACACTAACCTCCTCAGACATTCCAAAACCTACTATTGAATCAAAACCAAACATCACGTAAGTATGCCTTTAGTGACCTCGAGGATAAAAACTATCCATTTTGATCTAATGAAAAAGATAAGAATTAAGAAATATATATAAGAAATAAATGACAACTAGAATGAGCAATGAAGAGCAAGCAAGACCGCTCCTCTTTAGTAATAAAGCCTGAAAGAGACCTTAGTTTGATTCATTCACCATTTGTAAGTTTGAGGGAAAAGGATGTAACTGTGTAGTAAGACAATCTAATTCTATTTTCAATTATCATAGTGCAAATTCAGTCAAACATTACTGAATTGCAGTAGGCTGAAGCTGAGTATTTGAGAGTACCTGTTCTCATATATTTTAAATATTAATATATACCTGAAAAGAGGAGGTAGATAGCTGTATTTTGAAAAATTAAAGAGTTCTGATACTTATTATAGTTGTATATAATTATTCCTACAGATGGTGACTATGAATAAATCAATATACCCGCTCCAGATGTTACAATACAGCTTCATTTGTGAAATAAGAAAATCAAAAGGTTAGGATGCTGTTGTGTTAAGATATTGTGCATTCATTATAACTGGGCTGTATACAATGTTTCAGCTTTTCTATTTTACGTTTAATGATGGATACTTCCTTACAAAGTATTTCCATTTCGTAGTAGTATTTGGATTTCTAAGTATTTTCATACAAAATAATAAAGAAAACATAAGCCTTTAAGCCTTCTCCAAACATGATTGACATTTTTCAATCCAACCTGCTTTTTATTCTCAAAGTCCTCTACTAGAATTTAAATAGATCACCAGTTTACTCGATGTATTTTGTTCACTGAGGTCATTAGAGTTACAAAATATCTGAACTTGTGAACTGTGTTAGTCTACACTGTGGCCAGTGACAATCATTTTAGGGTTCAGTGGGTATTTTTCTCTGAATTATTCATATCTTTACCTAGAACGATGTGAAATACAGCATGATGAAATTACAGAGCAAGGACATGAGTTTAAAATCACATACATATAAAATAAGAAGAGGAGTTGAAGCAGAAAAAGCCCTTGATATTTCTCATTTTGACTTGGTTTTGGCTCTGTCCCTGTCTGTCTCCAAAGAGGATGCTCCCCTCTATGTGGCCATGGCAACATCATGATCCACTCTACAATGCTGTGGGTAGCCCTCACTCAGTTGTTGCTGTCAGTGTCTTTCATATCCAGTCATCACCCTCTCTCTTCAGAGGCAGGTGTCAATAAAACACCTGAGTCCTAGGAAGGCTGTAGAGAATCAGCTGACCTACATATTAATGGGGAATTTGTGGGTGCCCATCAGTCAGCTCTTTGCCCAGGGGATGAATATCACACAACCCTGCTAACGGTCAATGTTCCCTTTCCCTCTTCTCTCTGAATACGACAAGGGAATATCTTGAAACACAGAAGTTCCTTTTCTGTCCTCTCTGCTCAAGGGTTTCATTTTCTTTTTCCTCCATCTCATGCTGTAAGTCCTTTGACTATTTAGTGAATTTAATAGATACAGTTCCTACAGTTATCCCGGGCTGGGAGTTTCCACCCTTGTAGAGAGTGACCCGTCACACCGTGAGCTGTCACACAGCCTCCCAGCAAGCATTTGCTGAATCCAGCCACACCATGGACATCAATACCATCAGGATTATACAGGTCAGTTGTGTTCAGGTCATGCCATCTGAATTCCTTTTAAACAGGTAACATTATATTTAAAGGCATTTCTTCAATTAAATATTAAGAGTTAAGAGATTTTTCCAAAATATTACAGTTACGGCATATTTTTTTGTTCTTTACATGGAGAGACATTATAGCAAACAACTGAAGTAAATAAATATGAATCTTCATTACACTTTGAAAACCATAATGAAAATGCATGCCTAGCAAGAGTTTAATTCAATTAAAAATATTTCTCTGAGAAGTGCTACAAGCTTTCTTTCACTCGTGATTTTTTCCAGAGAATTAGCTTTATACTCAAACACTATACTACCAGTAAAAAGGGCTTTATTAAAGCTGGGATAGATTGTATTTTTAACTTGAGGATAAAAGGTATATACTAAAAATACTGATTTTTCAAGCAGGAATCAAAATGAAATATTCATAAATGTCTCAAAACCCAAAATGTTGTGTTCAATTTATATTTTTCTTGATAATAAACAAAATAATTATCTTCTAATTTTCTTCTACAAGATGAAAGTCAAACAAAAAAAAAACTTTCAAAACATTTTTTATTCTAAAAGAACATCAAATGCTTCACAGTATTTTTTCTAAAACAGTACTGTCAAAGTTGGTATATTTTTGCACATTTTTACTTTGACAAATTCATGTTTAAGTTAATTTACTCGCCAAAGGAAAAACTGTTGTCTGAGAAAATTCCTGACCCACCTTAACTCTTGTGAGCTCTGGGATCAGATCTTACTTTGTCAAATGTGTTCACCGCCACTGTAGTGCAGCTTGAGTTGCCTGGGAGTTGAGGTTGTTTTGTGGTTGATCTTTTTTAACTTCTGAAATAAAATCCTGTAAATTACCAGGGTATCTTTAACAAAACATTTTTTCATTTTTCAGTGAAATTTTTTCAGTATTGGAATTTCCTCAGCTTCAGGGTAAGCTTTCTTGCTAATGTAAGAAAGAAAACAATCTGGAGAGCCAGGATTCCTGATATATGGGATTCCCAAACTCATCGGGAATATGACAGACCTTTCTCGCTTAAAGAAGATAGAGGTTTCAGCATGTGTCCCTACGTTCTAGATGAACATATTGGCCACTGGGCTATTTGGATAGTTCACACTTAGGTGGTTTAATCTATAAAATTTGAAAGCTCAAGGTTGCAGGTTGTTTTCTTTTTCCCCAATGTAGAATGAAGGCCAAATGCTTGAAATTATTTGCAAAACAGAATCCTTGTTTTACAGCCAATCTCACAGCTGACTTCACTGGAGCTATTTACGTGAATAAGAGAAGCAAATTTTGACCACAGTAGCTGTGTCTAGACTAGTAGATTTAAGAGTGCCAGGGAAACGCTTCCAGGCACTGGAATTTGATTGTCTACACTGTTAAATTGTTAAAAGAGTCCCTGGCACACTCCTGGCTTTTCCCAGCTAGAGCAGTTCTAAACAATTCACAGAGACCTTGTGAACACAAACACCCTTTGGACAGTAAAAGAGTTTCATAGCATGGATGTGGGCCAGTCTGCACCACATGCCAGAGAACACTCACGAGTTTAATTTACTGGTATAGAAATAATCAGTGTGGATCAAAAAAGAAAATAAAAATCTTTACTTTCTCTTCATGGAAGGGAAGAAAGGTGCGAAAAAAGGGGAAAGATGGAAAACAACGATTATCTAATTTTCACAACCAGAGTTTTTAAAATGGAATATTCTCTCATCTTCTTGATGCTAGAAAAACCTGATTTTTCCTTCTGACCTTGTCCATACTCATTTATTTTTATCTCACTGCTCCATTTTCCTACTTTGTAGTAGCATATTAATAAATTGACAAAGAAAAAATGCATAGGTTTAACTTAATCATAAATTTCACAACAAAAAGTGTAGCTACACTAGTTCTGAGCAGGCCTTTGTCCAACCCAAACATTCTACCGAAGTTCCTGTGTCAAGGGGCAAAGAAAGGGGTCTGCTCAAATCCTTCTCCAAGTAACCTATGGCCAAAAGAAAAGATGCTTTTGAATAGCAAGGATCAGTTCAGTCAGGGAACTAAAAGCTAAATTGTGTTTGTGTCTTTGCAGAGACACACAGGGGCAGAAGGGCACCTTCTTCAGGCATTCATTCTCTGCACAGGGTTGAGCACAGTGGCAGCGATTGTACTCATGGAATGACAGGACTCCACGGGGCTAAAGCTCCTAGAAATTATGTGTGAGAAGAGGTACGCCCTCTTACCCACTTTACAGCACCATGGATATGGCTGGAATTGGGAAGCAGAGCTTTCCGGCTCCTAAATACTTGTTTTGCCTTTACTGATTATGTTCACCTTCAGGACTCCTAGGACTGAATTGACTGAGGCGCTGTGGAAAGTCCCTCTCACTCTCCACCGCCACTGCTCTGGATCAGGCTCTTTTCAAGCAGCCTTCTGGAAAAGCCAGCGTGTGCTATTCTTTTAGAAACAGATTCACTGAGGTGGGAAGGTCTGCTAAACTCAGTTTGAAGTGGTTCACAGAATCAAGATCAAAGATCTGTTTTCCTTTTATCTTTTTTCTAATTGGAATGAGACAGCACCCCAAGCAAATACTCATTGCTAGTTTCCCATCTATGCACTGCAATCCATCCCATAGAACTGACTTCTGCCATAGTTTGCAGATGAAAAGCAGTAGACTGGTTAATATCTAGCTTTTTTGAGAGTACGGTACAGTCTAAGTATAAAGGCTGTCTTGATAAAGAAAGGTCACATGAATTAGTTGATTTGAGGATTCCTGTAGCATTCAGAGGGAATTTATTTCAAACCATGTATATTAATAAAGCAAAGCCCATGGTGTTTCCAAGCATGCTTGGTGACATGTGCAGAACTGCCAAATGGTCCATTATTTCCAAAAATTATGTGTCCCAAGGCAGTAGCAAACTTGTTTTCCAGACTGTGGGCATCAGTTTATGTGCTACATTTAGCATGTCCCTTTTTCTTGTGTTTTCCAAGAAAACACAAGGTTTTAAAAATCTTATTATTTGAATAATACTATTTTTTTCAGAATACATCCTAAAATGCCTGCTTATTCTATGTTATCCACTAAGTAGCAGCACTATTCAAGATGGAGAATGAAAAAAAAAAACAAATTATGAAAATGAAAGATCTGAAATGTAATGGTTGTGTTATAGCAGCACATAACGCCTATATAGTAGTCAAAAATAAGATATTGCTGCTCTTTTATATGTCCCATGTATTTTACCATGTTAATTATCTGTTCACTAATAGTGGTGAGAGCAATTATTTTCTTTAGGGGTATAGTATTCCATATAAGTCACGACACCTGAGGATTTTTAGAGATTTGGTTTTGGTTTTGATATCTACTAGATTATTTCATTCTCTAGTGACAATAACAAATTCTGAGACAATATTTCAGCCCATCTACTCATAGGAAAACAGAATTTACTTGCATAAGAAAAAGCTTTTAAGGAAGAACATGATAACTATAGTATTTAATTCAGTCAAAGCTTCTAGTAATGCTATCCTGCTAAAGATAAAAATGTGGTTTACCAGAGACAAATGCTTATCAGGATTTTAGATTGTATACAAAAGGAGGAAAAAAACAGGCACAATAATGCAACAGGGCAAATTCACTCATCTTTACAGATCAAAGGGCTATTTGTGAGCATGTCAGTCGTGTTGGGTACTAATTCAGCAACTAAAATATATGCATTTTCAGTTTTAACAGGGCTGAACTTTGGTGCAGCAGACTTCTACCAGGTCAACCCAGCTATAAAGCATTTTCCCCAAAGACTTAGTGCCACTGAGAATTTTGGATTCATAAGGAATCATGGAACAGATCTCAGCTCTCCCCTCAGCCCATAAAAGAGAATTCAAGGGAAGAGGGGTTTTGGAGATATGTGAAAACTGATCAAATAATTACATTGTTCTCAGCACAGCTTTTAAAAAGATGACTGCACAGTGTGATAGAGCACTGCCTGGGGTAGCAGGGGTATCCCTGGCTTGATACCTGATTTCAGGGAAGTCCCTTTATCCATTTCTCAGCCTCTTTCATGTTCTGTCATGTACTTGAACACATAAACACAGTCTCTGCCTCAATTTCTCCACTTTATAGACAAAGATAATTCTAATAACCCCGGAAAAGTTCTTGGAAAAATTCTGATGTGAAAGAGTATGTGTAAGTAAAACACTACTCGTGAAACTGACTCTCCTTTTCCCTTTCTGAAGATTAGAGTGCCTTAGAAAATAAACAAAACCAAAACTTTTATATTCATAAAACAATCAGTCTATAGTAGAAGGATAAATGCTTGGAGTTGATCAGTTCTGCCCTCACCAGCAGAGCTGATAATAATCAGTCACTTATGTGCTATTTCACAGCTGATACCTCCTCCAAAAAAAAAAATTAATTGCAAAAGTTTCACAGATGTCTGCAGCAGTTGACCAGAGCTCTTGGGTTATTGCTTGTCAGACTATTAATGGGTTTGGCTAACCATGACAGTCATTACTTTCCCCCTCCTGTGAGCTACTTTCTGTGTAATTTATGCATAGGTTTTGCCAAGATTTGACAACTTTCAGGATATTAACATAAAATTAGACTGCAGAGCTGAACAATGGGTGGCATTAAAATTAGCGGCAGTGGAAACCAATCAAAGAGAATTGGTTTCTCTCCTGCTTTGCTTTTAAGTTAATATTTTTTTAATTTATTTTATCTTATTTTATTATCATTTTAGAAGGAGGTGTAAAAGAATAAATGCTAAAACCAGTTTTGTTTTCCTGAGTACTTTACAAACCTTCAGAATGGTGGAGAAATTTCAATTAGACAAAATGCCTGATAGCATCTTAAACAACAGTGGTCCTCAAATCAGTCACAGAGGAAGAAAAGTTAGAAGTGTTTTCTTGAAAGAGGAACTTGAAACAGAGCAGAGTCTGCTCCACACAGATTGTTTAGTGAATGCCATTACAGCATGCGCTGTATGTGTTAATAAGTAAGGACATCTGGTAACCAGCTTTTTTCTGATTCATTAACTGACTCTGCTTCTGTGGCCACAGGGCTTGATAGGGAAGGCTGCAAGACTTTTGCTTCCAGAAAATAGGACTTTGATGTATGCTTTGTTTCTTTGACCCAACTATATACTTTAAATTTCCTGTTATGCCTCCATTATAAATATTTAAATTTGAAATCTTGCTGGAAACACTTAAAAGCTTAGAAGAATTCATCCTCCTATTTAATTGTACATAGCAAGAAGTCATATTTAAGATTCCTTCATTGACTTTTTACAGTAATTCACCCCATCAACACACATCATTAAGTTAGGTTCTCTACTTGTCAGTATTTACCATGGCTACATTTAAATATTAAGTTATTCTCCCGTTCTCAATGTTTACGTCTTTTCAAACATGACAATGGATGGAATATTTCTGAAAAAGCACTTTGAACTGATTTCTTTTTTGGAAAACTACAACTTGTGCCAAACCAGTAGGATTTTTTTTTTAAAACCCTCCATGAGATTAATGAGCTTGGACAGAGAAAGTAAAAGCATCACACTGCTCATATCAAATGCTGTTTTTCTTCATATAATACAAGTGAAACAGCTCCAAATGCTCTAGAGAGAATGATTGAGCAAAAGAAATCTAACTTGATAGTACATGTTGAGGGATGAAATGGACAATGAAGTTTCCATATGTTGTTTTTATGCAGTAATTAGAAACTGTCACACACCGTTTCATTTTTTAGTTTCCTTGGGCTTATTTGCATGTATGAGGCTTTCCTTAGAGCAGAATTGCAAGCATCAAATTGGCACCCAGTTGAAATCTGAGGCAATGACACGTGGGCTTCTTCCACCTCATGGACAAGGAGCCAGCGGCAGGTACTATGACGGCCCAGAGCACAGCTCAGCAGCAGCCAGCTGCAGCCTCGCTTACCTCTCTGCGTCTGCCGAATTTTGTTTTCCAGGTTGAAGTAGTGGCCATTCCTGTGGTGTGAGCCTACATTCTTGGCTATGCAGACTAGCTTTTATTTCCAACAGATACAGGGAATTTAACATATTAATCTACATGGACGTTCAGTGGGAGTTTGGCTCCTCATTCCTTTATGTTCCTTTGAAAATCCTTGCATGGTTTCTCAAAGGCAAGACAGACAAACAGTGCTCTGGTTCTCAGTTTTGCTTCATGGATGCAGAAAATTGCCCACATGATTTTTTCAAAGTTTTACAGCTCTTTGGTCCTGATCCCTTTCTACATCTTGATAAACAGCTGCTTCATTTAAAACACCCAAATCTGGCCTTCAGAATTCCACCAGAGCAGAATTACCAATAAAACTATTTGGTTTTTATCTTTGCTATTATGATGGTAATGATGACTGAGGACTTGCTTATATTGACCTTTTTTTTTTTTCTAAAATAAGGGCTATATATATACATGTACACTTCTAATGTCAGCTAAGAATCTAGGTCATTGTGCATGTTGTGTAAGTGGGTTGATTGTTATCTGTCTCTGAACTGCTTTCCAAGCCTATGTAAAATACCAGAAAGCTGGATGTATATCTCTCTTTTCCATGCAAGATAGATTAGCTCTCTGGATTGCTGTTAAATCCCAACTCTTGAGTGATCTACAACCCCAAGAAACAGGCCTCTGTAAAACATCAAAGGACGCTGATCACATTCACAGTTAATTCACATCTGAGAGGCAGAATGTAAAGATTTACCATTAAACTACAATTTTTTTAAACACTGGACTAGATCCTTGATGTTACTGATCCTCTTTTGTTCTTTCCTGACTAAGGTAAAACTGGCTTTGTTTAAAAAAGGGCTGAATACATTTTTTCTGTAATCAGTAATTATGTGTACTGTAACAGCACTGCAACGCTTCCCTCTGCCAGCTACTGTACAACTTCCCAGAGATACTCATCTTCACACTACATCCAGAGATGGCTGTAACATAAAGCACCATCCATCCACACAAATGAACCTTTGAGGATAATAGGTCATGTTTACTCATAGTCACTTAAAACTACATAACATAGATCTTTGCTTTTATGTGTATTTTACTGAATATTTTTAGTTGTTATTTATGCTATATTCAACTACAATTAGAACTTTTTTCTAAACATGAAGGCAAATCCTCAGGAAGCTATGAAGATAAGCTGTTGATTCATACCAGCAAAAAAAAATATGGATATTATACTTCATAGAAATTTTCAGAGGCAGTTACAGTATTCACTTTATTTTTATAAATGGAAATATAATGAAAAAATGAAGAAAAGAAAGTGCTCGTACGGAAAATAACATAAAGCTAGTTTGAGAGCGAGCGGAGTTATTGGTCACACAGTGGAAGGCATGTCACTGGTTATAGCACAGCTGCTGGAGGTGACTGTGTTGGTATCTGTAGCATGTTGATGTGTGAAGTGCAAAAATGAATCTTATTCCTCAGGAGAGTCCTGCATATGTCAAGTATATTGTCTCATTAAGCCAATCCATTTATCAACCCACTGAATGCCAATTAAATTGCACAGGATGGTGCAGGTATATGGTGGGCTGATGGTGCCAAACTTTATTACAGCTGAGCTTTTCTGGCTCAGTACATTCCTGCATAGCAAAATGGCAGACATATCAAAGCCAAATTAAATGTTCTTGAAATAATGCCTTTAAAGAGGAAGAAATGCCACAGTCTGGCACAAAAGAGTATGAAATGTAATGTCACTTCTTAGTGTGCTTTTAGTTCCAATGAAGATGTCACGGCTCAGATCCAGCCAGTGCCAAATGTCTTCACAGCGTGCAAATTAGATCAGTGTAATTTCATCAGGATGATGATCAGACTCTGTTGTAGTTATATGGCTGCATACACAGCTTCTGCTGACTGCTGCAGTCAGACTGGCACAGCTGAGCTAATGCTGCCATCCTCAGAAAGAGACAGAAGTTGATTTTATAGCATTATCCTGATGCCAGAGTCCAAAGGATATTCCTAGATCCTGGGAATATGTTGAATCAGTATTTACTCTGACTTGCCAACTCAAAGAACTCCCTCTTTTTATCTCCAGCAACAGTCCCCTTTTTATCTCCAACAGCAGTAACATGAGTATCTTTATTCAATATACTCTTGTCATATGTTATCAGATGATAAGATTTTGACTGAAGGCTTTTCGACTGTTAAAATGTAAGCATCAATAACCTAGCCAAGAAACCCATTCTCCCTTCTGCTCCAAGACACTTCCTGATCCCAGACAGCAGAAAAGACCTATTGCCTTAGGTACTTCCATCTAAAGCCTAGCTTATGAACACAAAGTTACCCTCTTTGGCAATATTCCTTAAGGGTCCTGACAGATGTACTCTGTTGGATTTTAGTTACTTAAACATTATTGCTCTGGCTGTCCACCTCATCCCTTTGCTGGAGGTTATGGCCTGCACAGCAGGGATGGGAGAAGTGAACATTTCCCAGTTCCTTCAGTTCACAATTCACCATATTGTTTCGACCCACTACTGCTTAACTCGGTGTATCTGATCTGCTGAATCTTAGGATATCAAACTGTCTCCTAGAGCGGTTGGTGCATGAGCACACATTTTGTTCAGCTGATGAGGTGTGGGGCTGACCACCTCCAGCACCAGGGAAAGAAAGGTGGGAAAAGTATTGTCTTAAAAAGGCTTAGCCTGCCTGCTGCCCTTTTGTAACCAGGTCTCCAGGTATGCAAAATGGGCCTGACTCTTCTCAGAAGTACTGTTGTTGTACAATAAGATTAAATCTACTAAGTCAATGATTTGCTGATAAATGCTTTCAGAAGTGTGATATTTGGTGCTAGATGACAGTAACCAGGACCAAGGCATACCTTATATCTATTGAAGGTTTGGTTTTCCTTTAGCTTTTTGCATGGAGGATTTTATATGTTAAATTGTTAGATTTGGTGATTTTTTTTCTCCTGAAAGCATTTGGTAAAGAGCAATTACTTACACATATAACAGCTAAAATCCCCAAACACCATGGCACACAGCCATTTGAGGCAAGTTGCCAAGTCTGTAGCTTCAATTAACCTTCATATATCCCCCCAAATTTGGAACACTATCAGAAGGCTATTATGTTCAAGCCTTACTCATGTGGTGAGCACTTAGACACTGAAGTTGAAATCAATAGCACTGGTGGATACATGATTGCTCATGTGTTCAGGTTTGCACAAGCAGACTCAAATTTGTGGCTATCTCAGCCAGACTGAAGTAGGGAGATGCAGAAACTTGCAGACACACAGCCATTTCAGGATTTTGTCACAGAGACCAAGCCCTTTGTCCCTTATATAGAATCTGTCCATCACTGAACCTATTTGAGCTCAAATAATAGCTACCGAAGGTGGACTGGAGTTAAAGGGAAGGGGGCACAGCAGGATTTGGACATCCCATTAAGTCTGTGAAGTAGCCACTGCTTCCAGTAATAGCTGTACGTTCATCAGCAGTACCGTGCAAATGGGTTGCTCTCTCTGGAGACTGAAACAGACTCTACGCATCCCAGATGTTCCTAAGCAGTTTACTTACCCTCCCTTGTGTGCGTTTAATTCTCAAGACGGATGGAGAAGGAGCAGAAATGGAAAATGAAATAAAGTCACTTTTGGCTCTAAAATGAAAATATAAAGCTTAAAAAAACCCCAGATAAACACAGTTTTTATGTGGAGGCAGACAAAGGGCTAGATGCCCAGCTGGTATAAACTGGCATAGCTTCACACTGAAGTTGATTAAGCACAGTGCACTTTGTGCCAGCTGAAGATCTGGCTTACAGTTACTGCTCAGTATCCCTATTGTGTGGGTGAAATCCTATCTGTCTAGGACAGAATATGGCATCCAGTGATGGATATCTCAAGTGTAAAGGCTACAGGAACCTCATAAGATTCAGTCTGAAAACTTACACTATTTTTAAACCTCACCAATGCCACTACAAATTACTAGAAACTGAGAAAAAGTACTGCAACACAGAGCCTGAAATCCTGGAAAAAAGAGCTTCTATCAACAGAAAAAAAAAAAAAGGAAATAATATTTAATAGAGGTATATAATTTTATATTTAGTGAGAAATATTTACTCTGTGGAGCTTTTACTGAAACATTTCACATTTGCAGTCCACAGGATCTGCAGCCTGAAGCAAATTAGATCTTTCAGCTGAGACAAGAAGCAATTCACCTGGCCTTTCTGTTTGTGCATCTACCCCAACAAGGGGGGTGGCACCCTGGGCCGTTCCTGGGGCACGCCAGGACCCAGATGCCAAGCTTGGGAAGGTTCTAGCAGCAACATCTGGCTGTGTGGTGAGGTCTAAAGGCAGTTGTGCTAACAGATCTGGAATAGCCTCTGGGTCTCGGCTCGCTTGCGCTCTCCTAGGACTCATTTTCCTTCTGCTCACCTTTGTTTTGTCAAACATGTGGGGGTTTCATTTATTACACACTAGAGTAACATGTAAAGGCTTTATATCTGCTCAGTAAGGATGTTTCTTATACAGTACCTTTCATTCTCCCACAAATTCTTGCCTCAATAACTGCAGCCTATACAGGTTCATACCACTTGATTTTTGCCTCCTTCATTTTATCATGCAACTCTTTGTAAGATCTGCTTGCTGATTGGAAACATGTGACATGAATTTGTCATGTAATCTTTAAACAAAAAAAATGTGTTCTTAAAAATCAGTTTGCTAAAGCTGAAAAATATCAGGAATACTGGTATCTTTTGATTACATTTATATTTTTTTACACATTAGACATAGAATAAAGCAAGATTGATTGAATTTGCTCAAGTTGCTTCTGGTTATATAAAAATCAAAAAAAAAAAAACCCAAACAGGAAGCTATGAAAGTCACTTCCAAAAATTGACAGGTTTCTTCTCTTATTTTAAAACAGAAATTTAATAAACATGGTAAAACATTTTAAAATAATATCAATTTGGCTTAAATGGATCACAGCTCATGAACTCACTAGGTAAGCTAAATAGTATCTTGCAAATAGGCCTTTGGCCCTGAGCTAGCAAGAAATATGTCATCGCACATCTAACATTCACTAACAGTTAATAAATGAATGTTTACAGTATGCAATTTTTTTCCATGGGCAAAGTACAAAAGGAAATATTACGGGATAGCATATGCTAGTCATAAAGTTCTGTGCTCTGCTAAATGTCTCCAACAAAATTTAATACAAGCTGAAATTTGTTTTTATGATTCTGTACATAGCAAATAAAGAAATATACATCAGAAAAATAATGTTCCAAGCATTCCAGGTGTCTAACAGAAAAAAAAAAAATTCTTCTAGCTTGGTGGGGATGAAATAACCACAGCAGTTATAATTTTGTGGAACTAGGGAGAATGTTATTCGTCAGGGATTAAAAAAAACATTCAAAAAAGGATAAATCCAGAAAACATAATCCAAGGGAATCAAAAAGGACATGTGGATTAATATGGAGAAAAAATAATTTGAGCATTAAATGTTAAAGAAAGCATGAAAAGGATAAACAAGAGAGATCTCCAACTTATCATGTTGCTTAGGGATTTATGTATGGCTCTGCTTAACTATAGGCCAATTCATGGGTTCAGGCTTGGTTTCTCTTGAGTTTAGAATTAATCTTATGGTACATTTAATAACCCGTACTAGGGTTACAGCACATATGAAGTGTCAGAGAGCTGGCTGAAACACTACATTTAGAGGAGAGTGGAGCTGGGAACAGAGATGGTGTAGTTATAGCCGTTGCCATGATATTAGGTTGTATTTGAAACTGTCTCATGGAAACTAGGTTGCCTGTGCCAAGCTCACTTACACAGATTTGTATTTGTGATAATTCATATCATTGTGTTTGAGAGAATTCATATCATAAGTAAGGTTATCATAGAATCATAAAAAACATTGAATAGTTTGGGTTGGAAGGGACCTTTAAAGGCCATCTAGTCCAACCTCTCTGCAAGAAGCAGGGACGTGTCCAACCAGATCAGGTTGCTCAGAGCCTCATCCAACCTGGCCTTGAATGTTTCCAGGGATGGGGATCTAGCACCTGTCTGGGCAACCTGTGCCAGTGTACCACCAGCCTCAGTGTAAAAAATTGCTTCCTTGTATCTAGTCTTAATCTACCCTCTGTTAGCTTAAAACCATTACCCCTTGTCCTGTCAAAATAGAGTCTGCTAAAAAAGTTGTCCTCACTGTTTGGTTTTTTTGTTGTCACTAAAACTAACTTGGGAAAGAGTGCAAAAGAGTTGCTGATAGTCTGTACACCATATTTACACACACAAATTGGGATCTTGGGAAGGTGTTTACTAATAACCCAGTTAGTACAGACCCCCAACTATTGTTCCCTTACATCACAAGGAGGAATGTAGCCTGCTGTTCACAATCTCCTAGTACATCACATACTAAGCTTTTCTGTTTTTTGCATGCATCTGTGGGTGGGTAGATGACTGAGAGAAGCCATTCCTTCTAAATTAATTCAAAATGACTGAAGTTAACTTTATAGGGAAACGAACTGTAGAAAAGAATTCTAGCACCAAAATACGGTAAAATATGTCTGACAGATTTTTATTTCATGTCCAAGCACAGATGAACTGTAATAGAGTGAGTGATTAACTACGATTAAGAGGTGATGTCATAAATTTTTTTAGCATATAGAAAAAAACACATTTACTCAATGCAAAGGAATACTTAATCGACTGACTGTTAGAGCCTTGCCTGTCCTCTGCTGCACAAAAAGCATTGAAATAACTCCAAAAGAGGACAAATAATGGTCAACACTTTACCCAGAAGGAGATTTCACACCATTTTCTATTGCTGAGAGAAGGCCTACCCTCATCATGTAACTTGCTTCTCTTCCAAGAAAAACAATTAAAGCCATTAGCTTAATGACCTTCTGTGACATATTGAAGAAGCAGGGCACTGTACCCAGAGGGCACATAGGGCCCGGCCTAGAGAGATAAGAAGAAGAAGAGGCAGCCACATGCCCTTATGATCAGCTAAGAATGGTTAAATCTGCCTCTTGTCATCAGTGGCATCATCTAGGCAATACCAGGCAAGAGCTTTATGAAATAAAATCACTTCACTCGCTGTGCTCCATATTGCTGAACTCCATATTGCTTTTCTTAAATGATATGCTCCAGTGACAGGAATTTGTCCATATTTCTTTGCAGAGCAGTGCCTAGTTGGTGGCTTTGCCACAAGCCCTGACAAAGCAAGTAGTAATGTTTTCTTTATAGCAAACCAAGGATCAAATACATTTACATTATCTGGTCCGTAGCTTCTCTTCTTCTTCAGAGATGATATACACAGCCCAGCTTGCACCAGGTGAGTGGCAAGGGTAGGTAGGGAGTCCAGGATCTCACCAGTCTCACATTCTCAAGAGATCAATGCCTCTGAACTTCATCACAGGGCACACAACAAAGTCCTACTTCAATTTTCAGTATGTCTGGATTGTTTAATTTCACCGTAGGAAAAGCAAGGGGCACAATAATGTATTTCTTAATCCTTGTCTATTTTTATTTATAATTATTCTGCTCTTCTCACTCCTCTTCTTCTATTACTCAACACAGCAGAACGCAGCCTGGTTTTTTAAGTTAAAAGCATTTCAGCAGATCACAAGACTATTGAAGACATGAACAAAGCCTGTCCAACTTTGCAAGCATGCATCCAACATTTCCAGCTTAGGCACACCTCAGATTTACGTAGCTGGAGCTAGGAGTGTGCCATTTGGGCCTTTGATGTGACTGTTCAGAGGGTCACTTGAGAGCACAATCCAGGTGACTTTGGAAAGACTTTCACAGAATCTCTCTTCTTTCTTGGCCACATATTTCCTTGAAAGTTACAAGGGTTTTAGGTTTTGTGATTTCTATTCTTCCCACAAATAAAATAGTTGTGTCTCCTAAAACCAAGGCTATAGCATTGGCAATATAGCTTTTTTTTTTTTTTTAATTAATGCATACTACAAATTAACATGGTCTAGTGACTGACATATGCCTTTTGATAACAAGTCCCTTATTTACAGTGTTGCATCTGCTAACAAGAGTGGCCTCATCGATGCATCTGGCCCTTTATTATTGTTTTGTTACATGAGTACTATTCAAACTGCCATTACTGTGGAATGTTACATCATGTTCATCTTTTGTAACTGAACCTCCTTAGGTATGCCTCTTTGGTCAGTGCAAGGAAGGCATGGATTACAGTCTTTTCCATTGGGTGTAACAAGGGGAATATTCTGTGATAAAATACCAGTCTGGAATGTATTTGGCAGATTTATGGCAACTTTGGAAAATGCTGGTTTAGAAAAGTCATTTTCAGCATTCTCTTCAGTTATAGAAACTTGGATGCTTTTGGGAATTTCCTCTTGTTAGTACCAATCTTGAATGTACGAACTCCAAGGAAGCTGGAGCAAATACTTGGATGTGCAAAAATGAGCTTTCACAAAGGCCATATAAAACAAGCCATTGTCACCTGATAATTGTAAGTAACAGCATCAGATCTGATATCTATTAAATGTGCTAGATCCAGGGCAACTTTACACAAAACATCCTTGTGGAGGGATAAGGGCTGTAGAATGGCTCTGCTCTGTCATGACCTTGAGACTGATTTACACAGGCTATGTCTATACCATAATTTATTCTAACTTTGTGGCCAAGATCAGCACTGAGACAACAATAACACAGCTATCATTGCTAAATTATTTTTTTTCCTTGGATGTTCTAGCCTGGGTGGTTGAGGAAACTTGAAGACAAATGCTGACTTCCTGACTTTCCAGTTTCTTGAATCCAGGTTAAGAAGAGAAACAGAGTAAGAACAACAAAACTAGTCTATCAGACAGTGATTCTCTTAAGGAGAAGCAGCCATCTACATGCACCCCGGGGCTGGCCTGCAGAAGCAAAAGAAACTGAATGTGCTGGAATATTAAAGAAGAGGATTCAAGCTTATCTTTAAAATGTATGATTGATACCTGAAATTGTTGTTGAATCACGCAAACCAAAATTATTCCATGGCCCTAACACAGCTGGAAACTAAACCTTTCCCTTGTTTGGAATTATTTAAATTAACCAAGTTCTTTCTTTAAATACATATATATCATTTATAGAGACTTGACTGTCATATTAGGTTAGTCTAAGGTTTGAGGACAATATGCAGATGCGTACCACTGTAGTTCTGTCTGGGGTTAACAAGAGTCTGCATGGTGAAATATCACTCATTGCTTTTGACAATATATAATGCCCTTAATTCTTCACACACAGATCAGATGTTGGTAGTGGAAAACATCTGTTTCTGCTTATATATTATAGAAAAAAAAACCACCCAAAGATTAGAAACTGGTAGCAGAGTTGCAAAATTCTGCCCCAGAACTTAAGCAATCATAATGTTAGGAGTTTCTTCTTTCCTGGGTTGCCTGGGCTTTATATTTTCAAAAATATTTTAACACTGACCTATTGTTTAGCTCTCTTTTTAAATTAAGCAGGAATAGATATTCTTGCTAAGGCTGAATAAATATATTTTTGTAGTTGAATTGTTTGAAAGTTTGAACAGGAAAATAAGATTTTTGAAGGTCCATTCAGTCCAATTTAGGAGTATCACCTTATTTCAGTCTGTCACAAAGTGTTAAAAGAGCAGTAGCAGTAGGAATCAAATCACATCACCTGGAGGCACAAAATCTCCAGTTTTGTCTACTAAGTCTACTAAGCAGATTGAGTGTAGCAGGCAGATGGAGATTTCTATTGTAAGATTCTGTTCCATGACATGCACACACTATGTGCAGATATACAACAGCCAAGGCCTTGCCTGGCAACTCAAGGGAGCATGAGGTTCGCTCCAACACACCCACACATCCACATCGACCCAGACTTCCAGGCATAGTACTCCCTCTGGCTCAGCCTTCTGCATGGGATTGGACCTCTGAGGAATTCTGCCCCTGCTGAACTATTTTTCTGTGATTTATTGATTTCTAAGTTGGATGGTCAGGAAAAGCCACCAATGGCCTTATTAAACCATTTGTCCTGGTATGGTCATTAAAGGGGACAGGCAGGAATTCGTGGAGCAAAAGCCTAAGGACAAAGCGGCCCCATCAAGTGGGCCTTCAACAGTCTCAACAGGCTATTCAGCTCTGCAGGCCTCCAGCCCTCCCACTCAGAAAGGCAGAAGCTCTGCGTTGACCAAAGTCCCCAGGACACAGAGAGACAAGCCTTCTTCAGGGACGAGGTTGCTGGCTTTGAGGAAGTCCTGGCTCTACAGTGGCTGCGCTGGGTGACCAAGCAAGGATTCACAAGTCCAAGGAATTGCATATTTCTTTTTTATTTCCCCAGTGAAAATAATCATGAACACTAAAAATTTCAGACCATTTGATTGAACTAAAACTGCACTTCTGAGCAGAAAAGGATTTTGACAGAAAATTTCTGGCCAAATCCAGTAACTTCTGCTTGTGACTGAGACAGTTTTTCTTTCTAGCTTTTCCGTGTGACTTCTGAATTCCTTTTTTAATTAAATTCTCCCTTGTATCACAGTAAAACTGCTCTCACAACAGTGGTAGTTTCATATTACATTCTTATCCACATATATGTCATGGATACCGATTTACTAAATTAAGATTTTTCAGCAGTACCCTAGTCTCTTTTGAATTCTATGGGAAAATTCCAGGGTCTCATCTCCACCATTTATCTGGATTATTTAAACAATTAAAAATCACTTTATGGCACAATATATGTTCTATTTATCAAAAATTGTGGTAATATAATTTAATACAGCATCTATCCAGTTTCTATATTTTTATAAACACTTAATGAAGTAACTTTACAAAAATGTTCATGCTGTTTGTTCTCATTAATGTTTAATTGTTACAAAACTGTTAAGTAACAAAACAATCGTTATAGCAAGCAAGAAATTAAAAATTTTATTAGAGGTCTTTTCTGTAAGTAAGCCAGGTATTAACCTCCTAGATGAAAAATTATTTGCAGATTAAATACCTTCCTATGTGTCTTTCATTCCTTCTTCCACCTAATGCTACCGTATTGTACTTACAGGAATTTAAAATTGCTACACATAACTGAGGAAATACTAGATCACACTCAACAGTTTCTGTCCTTTTTTTTCTGTATCTGATTTCTATTCAGTACCAGAGTCATATTTACAGCAGATGCAAATGTCATCTAGATATTTTTCATGTAGGGTAGAAGGTTATCATGTAGATAATCCCAACTAGATGTAATAATGCACATACCTCAAATTATTGCTTATACAATGTCTTGTCTTCAGAGAGGAAATGGACCCGTGTAGATAACTGGGAACATCTCTTGGATAAATAAGCTGCATTCTTTTATTGTAATTCAAAACCAAAATGGCTTGCATAGATTTAGATATATTCCATATACTCATGCAAGCTAATAACTGCATACGTTTTAGGGGCTGCTGGTACTGAAGCCTTTACCTCGAACTACTTCCACCTAGATCCATTTCTAACTCAGGGGGACGTGACATGCCCAGACCTTCGGTTAGAAAATCGTTCCTGTTTTTTCAGACCATGTAACTACATCCTAATTTATGTTGATAGCAACCCTACTTGTATCTAACAACAATTCTGACAATCTCTGAACACATCAGAAAAAATATTGTATACCAGAGATTCTGAACTTCTTCCTCTATCCTATTCTCCCATCCAGTTTTTACTGTCTTTCAGAAATCAGGCCACTTTGCCACTTACATACAATAGTCTCTTTATTCTTCACTGACTTTGTATATAAATTCAATTTATAAGCACTTTCTCTGCTCAGTACTATCTAGAGGATTTTAAGCTTTCTTTTCCCCATAGTCAGCGGGAAATACATTTGGTACTGATTAAGAAATCTTCTCAGTATTTTTATGTTCTTATCCAAGACCAGTAAATAAAGCCTTGGTTACATTTTCTTTTCTTTCTCTGTGACAAGAGAATAATCTTTCAGATATCCTTGATAAAACGTTCAAAAATCATATGTTGCATGCTATAAAAAGTTTTACTAGCAAGTGCATTGCACTAGAGACACAAAAAAAAGAGTATATTAAATTAACCACAAGATTTTCAAAAGCACTCAAGGACTATTAGGCTGTATCTCTAAAAAGCTCACAGGAGCTAAAGGTGTGGTCAAAAACAAGTCAGAAAATTTCACTTTAAATATTTAACCAGCAAGATCTTATGAGTTGGAATATAACATAGCGGAATTTTTCCAGTCATATGAAATAAAATAAATATTAGTAATAAACCATAAGTGTTTTTCTGAAACACCCTAACTGTTTCCAAAAGCCTTCCTTTGTCTATCAGGATCCAATCATACATGTAAATGAAGTCCCTCGTAAAGCTCTTTCCCATGTGAGTTTTGTTTACATCAAGCTTCCAGTTACGCGAATCTCTACAGAAAGATCTTTTGCAAAGCTGTTGGATTGTGAAAGAGAGCTCTGCAACTGCATTAAACTGATACTGAAAATAAATATAAGGGGAAATAAATAAAGAGGAAATAAGTATATCTTAAATTTAACTATTTACATGAACAGGATTTCATAATGAAAATATTCTTGTGATTTCAATAAGTCAACTAAAATAAGATATGCAACTAGGTTTCGTACGTTTTTCAGCTCCTAGGATCATTTGAGTTTATGTTGCTGAGAGTATCAAATTAAAACTAAACTCTAGTGAAACTATTTATTCTCTAACAAACCATCCAGATTTATTGTTGTTTCATATAACAAAAGTGTCTCCGTTACATCCAGACTTCTTCAGGAAATTTTATTCCACTCCCAAGGTGTATAGGAATGAAAACATTAGCAATCTCAGTCCTCCAAATCTCCGAGGCCTTGTGGAAAAGTGGAATGGCATCTTTTCACTGAATCTTTTCAAGAAGTACTCAGCTATGCACACTACAGGGCGGCACAGTTTAGAATCTCTCAGAGCATAGTTTAAGGTAAGTCAGAAGACAGCAGGAACAAAGAAGTACTAATAAGAAAGGAGAAGCACTGGTAAAACCAATCTGAAAATGGACATTACATACCTTCTACTCCCTTCCCTTAGAAAATGTCACCAAAAACTGGAAATAGAATTCTCTTAATTTCTTCAATTAAGAAGATGGACAATTCTGTTGTATTGTTTGAAAACAGCAATTCCTGTTGTATTAATACTGCTATACTCAAATGGGAGTTCTAAGTTCTAATGCCTCTCGGCTTCCGCTGTTTTGTATAGGTTGAACTGCTGATTTGCCTGGACTTTCCTTGGTGCCTTTTATATCGTTTAGTGTCCTCTTACCTTGAAAGAAGGTGTTTATAAGATAGGAGTCTTTTTTTAGCACATCACTGGAAAATTAAGTTAGCTAGTATCTATGCTTATTTGAGCATGAGGAGCTTGAGGAAGACAAACCACAGCGTTTGAGGAGGCCAGAAGGATCTATCCAAACAGAAATAGCTCATTTCAGCTGCTGAGAATGCAGTTTTCCTCTCATTCTCCTCTGAGATAGTTTAAGCATTGGTAAATTCATTTGACAAAAAGCCTAGTTAAGACGAAATTACCTCCAGCATCTAAAATCTTAACAGTGAGCAAGCTTTATTTTTCCACAAGCCCCACAGAAAAATTAATCTTGCTTTAAACACTTTCAGGAGGACCAAAAGAGATATGAATATTTGGGCATTATATCCTCCAGATGGATCTGGTTTTGCTGAAGTTTACAAACCAAACTTAATTCAGTAAGTGCCTAGCTTTGGTTCTGTTGCTTTACACTCTGCACAGTAACAGATGAGAAAAGTATTGTAACGTACCAAACAGAAGATACAAGTTCATCTTACCTTCTTCTGAGTCATTAAACTGCAGAAGCACTTTGATGGCTCAGAAGCTAAGATACTAAGCTTAGATACAGAACTAAGATACACAGCTAAGATACTAAGTCCTTTCATATTTCCCATATGCATGAGTTATTTATTGTTGCAGTTGATAAAAGGAAAAAAACTAAAATGCCTTATCTTCTTGGTGTTGCTGTATTATACTATATGGTGTAATGAGTGTAATGGTGCATGAGTGTAATTGCAATACACTTCAGTTAGTAGGGAAAAACATACATTTACAGTGAAGTGAAAAATATGCATCATAGAATATAATAAAAAGTAAACCTGCTTTGTTTTCTATTTTGTGCTGCACTTTCAGATCAAGAACTTCTTAATCTGCAGTGAAAAAGAGCACAAAACTGAGGACTGTTTTAGTATAGATGAATGACTTGACAAAAACCACTTACTAGCAGAAGTGGTGCATTTTCCTTCAAAGGAATTTTGCCAAATTCATTCGGCTTAAAATGTGTATCTAGGTAAAATTTGTACTAGGGTATAAAAATTAGTAAAAATCCCACTATATTCTGTCCCAATAACTGATATACAACAGTGTATAGCAGCCCTCCTTCACTGGAGGATAGGATAAATCCCATTTCTATGGGGTTGCAGTCGATACTTCTAAAGCTGAAAGCTGTGCCTATGTGAAGAAAACTTGATTCTGCATGGATATCAGAGCACACTTAACCTGGCAAGTCATCCAGGAACAGGATCCACAAAAGGAGCAGATGAATATCCCTACCGTCTGCTATTTATCTAATGCAAGATGATAAAAAGGATTAGGCAAAGGTTTGTCATGCAACCAACCTTCAAGTCAAGGATGGCTGAAGAAGAGCTGTGTGCTATCAAAAAGATGAAAGGGTAGACTTCTGTAACATGGAACAAAAGACAAACAACATTACTAGCTACTGGTTGACAGTTGTATTCAGTACTCATAAGAATTAAGCAATGTTAACATATAATTTATGCTACTGTACACCTCACAGATTCTAGGACTTTCATTCTAAATTTCTGAAATCTCAGAAAGACACTACTTAAAGGATGTCAGATAATTTGCAATGCTCTCCAGTATACATTGCTCATGAAAACAAAAACCTTTACGACACGAAAACTGGAACCATGTGAAATGAAATTGCTGAAAATCAAAACAGAAATCTTGTCATCTTTTCCCCACGAAGCCTTTTAGCAGAATTGGATGAACCATTAAAAATTAACACTGTTTGCTACATGTCATTTTCCCTGCTAGAAATGAACCACAAACCAATAATGATCTTGCAGAATTTTCTTGTTATTCATCAGTGTTCACTGACACTTGTCCAAACAAATTACTGCTCATAGATTATCTGAAATGTAAGGCTATTATTTGCACATAATTATATGTGATAGATTGCCCATGTTGCATGTTATTGAGACGTTAATTAGATGATCTCTGCTTCATAAAACTGAGCATACCTGAAAATCATTTACCTTTAAAATCTCTAAGTAACTAGGCAGAGATCTAATTCCAGAATATGTTATTTCTCTATGGCAGGGGAAATCTGACTAACTGGACACATCTTTGCTGGTAATATATGGAGACCTCAGATTTCAAAGCTTGTTCTGGTTTGAGTGAGTTGCCTAACAAAATTTTCATTTCCTTTTGCCTTGACATTCAAGGCTCAAGTAACAGGGGATGTTCTTGATGCTGTTCATATACACTGTCCACAGAGCCTGGTCTCACTTTAATTGCTTATACGTGTATGCAGGAATTACTATATCCTTCCTCAATAGCACACCATTTCAGACACCTGTTTCACGCTTCGTCTGAAGCCTCTGGCCTTTGTATTTACTTGAAGAATCAAAGAGTCATACCCAATGCTGTTCTTAATTTTCCTAATTTTCCATCTCACTACACATGCCCTGCACAAAAAAAAAAAAAAAATCTATACATAGCGGTTACTAGTCCAATGAGTGTAGCCCAGTAGTGGTTACTATACTATACTATACTATACTATACTATACTATACTATACTATACTATACTATACTATACTAACTAGATCCAATGGCTGCAGCCCAGAGTCCTGCTGGAGCCCTGGGAATCCCAGACAACAGTGATACTCCTCTCTTCCCACCAGTCAAAACGTAAGGACAGAAGAAAGGAAAACTTAGCTAAACATTAGCTTTAAGATTCTTTCTACAGCAAAATAATACCCAAAATATGCTTTTACTGATAAACAGCTGAAGTTTTTTCAGTGTCTACTTATTTCTTCTTTTCAGCACCTAATTATTCCTTCTTTTCAGCAATCACCTTGAGAATGGGATTTAACTTTGGATCTGCTGCATGGATCTGAAAGGGTTGCCCATGATTTCTACTTGGAGTTCCTTACAGTTGTGGGACATTATATTTATTTTAACGTTACTGTAAGCAGTCTGTTTCATCAGGCATTTCATCCTGCTCTCTCTGACTTTCAACTATTCAGGCAAAACATTCACTTCAGTCAATGATACTTTTGTGGAAGAACTAAAATATGAGCTCAACATGTGGCTTGATGAAGTTAGGCTTCCTTCCAGTATGTTACAATAGTGTGTTTATATTGCAGATGTAAAAGTAACACAAATTACTTTCTTCTTGATATGAAGAAAATAGAAGCAATTTCGTAAGTTCCTTAACATAAAATAACAGAGGCCAAATCTTAGTACTCACTTAATTTAAGATGTCATTTATATCTTTTATATGGAGGGTTGATTTGATATTCAAAATCTTTCCAACACAATTTAAGTTAAAACTATTTTGACACAAAAAAAATTAATGTACTTCTTTAAGTATTCTCTATCTAATATTTCTTCTTTGTTAAATAAAAGATTCAGTGGCTACATGCTGTGGGCATTTCCTCTGATTTTTCAGTAATTTCCAATGCTCTATGATTATTATATATATATGGGACAGTGATTATAGCATAAGAGATTACTGAAATACAATATTTTTAGACTTCAGGGAGTTGTACATTGTTCCTGACTGCATCTGTTAAGATCCTGTAAAAACTGAGCCAGATGCTGTGTGGTATGCAAACACTCTGAATTGCAGAGTTCATATGTGCAAAGACTACAAAAATACTCTCTAAAAAGTAACTGTGATCAACAAGATGGGCAGCTAAGATGGAATTCTGTCTATTTAAATTGAATAACCCACACAAGTTTATGGGAAAACTTCAGATGTCATTGAAACTGGCCCTACTTGTGGCAAAATTGCTCTCAAATATTTAATGTCAGCAACCACTGCTGAACAGAGGCAAATGCAGAGGAAAATATTTTAAGAAGAGAAAAATATGTATCTCCTGCTTAAGGAGTGATTGGAAGTAATTCACCATACCAGATTCTCACTAGTGTAAATCAGTTATCTCCACTGACCTCTCATTCCCCACCATGCCTCAAGAATATACTATTTAGCTTTGAGACACAAAATAAAATTCTGCAGTCTGCCTAACAAACTGTATTGCTGCATCTTAAAGTTTTTAATGTATGATCTGCATGATTTACTGTGGTATATTTCTCTACAAGTCACAGCTCATTATAAGCTCTGCTGGCTGTCACAGCCTAAGATGGCAAACAGTTACTAACTCCTACACAAGCATCTATTGAAGTCAGATGCTGTTCTCAACTGATTAGATCCAGAGCTGCCATTTTGATCCAAAGAACAGAACTATGCACGACACTTCCTTTGTGCATATGAATCTGTCCTTCAGATATCACCGCAGGCCTAAAGAGGCCTTTCCCCACTCGTTAGTAGCACAGTGCTTGCTGCATTCTCTCATTTCAGTGACTACAGCTATTGTTGAAATACACTATTTGCTATGTTGTAGATTTAAAAGATGCATACGCACCAGTCTGAACCCTTTTAAAGGATAATATTTTCACTTTCACGGGTGCAAGTGTATGTGCGTGTGTGTATACCTGTATCTACAGCTACATCTACATACATCTTCTTGTATTTAAAGGATCCATTACAGTATCAGACCCCAAACATTTAATGACTGTAAGTGAAATGTTTTTGTTTCCAGATGGCATTGGTGTTTTTTGCTCTAAAATTTTAATGGCAATACTTCTTTCTGCTTTATCTTTTGTACAAATGAATATGAAAAGGAAGGAAAAGCAACATCCCTTGTGAATAATTACCTATTGCTTATACTTACCAGCTAGCAGACATAAACAATGATTAATAGAAAAAAAAATGAAAAGTTAATCTCAGAAAGCAGTTTCTAGAAGAGCAAGCCAATAAATCAAGCTTCAGGGAACACTAACATTTGCACTGAGGTTTCCATCAGTCAGCTTGTTCCTTTAAACATTCTTTTCTCTTGTGGAAAGCAGCCCTCTACTATCATTAACTTTTGGGATTGTTCTATTCTTCTCTATTCATCTGCTATAAGCCTGAAGTACAACAGTCATTGCAGTCTCCTAATGATTGCAGAAGCACCCTTTCTAAAGTCTCACAGAGATTTCTTTCTAAATATTTAGCTTTTTACAGGCATATCAAACTGAGTGACCATGAACATAAGATCCAAGTATCTTTTGTGGAGCAGAATTGCGCTACTGGACTGTTACAGATGGCTCCTTTAATTTCAAAATACCAGGCTTCTTGGAAATACATAAAACTAGAGCTGTTTGCTTTCACAATCTTCATAAAATGCATCTAATGGCTTTTTCAAGATCTAAAACATGAAAGATGAACAAGCAGCCAACACAATGTGAATATTCAAAAAGCCTCTCAAAAATGAGATGACACAAGTCTAAGTTTTGTATTTTTTCTTTCAAAAAAAGTAGACACTACTGGTCCTGAAAATTAGAAGTAAATAAAAAACTGGACCTAAACAAGAAAAAGATGGAAAAGCAATGCAGACATCTCTGCATTTGATTCAGTTGGGTTCAGAAGGCTGTAACTGTATTCATGCAGAGAAATACTCACCTCATACGCATCTGAATATATAACGTGGTTGGTTATCAAGTTTGCATATGTAAGCCTTATTTACCATTTCAGATAAGCCATAACATTGAAAATTACTAAGCAGCAAAATCATCAAAATTATCTGGAACAGATAAAATTACCACAAGCAAATTAAATGTCTAACTTATTTTTTAAAACTGATGACTGCCTTTTTGACCCTATATGTTCATACATCTTATGTTTGTGAAGATCTTTACTTTTAACTTTTAAGTTTTTGCCATCAACACATTAACCACTGGGACACAAGGGGAGATGATTAGTGACTTGTTCCTCATGGTAATTGCTAGGATTTTAGAGAAGAAACAAAGTTTGTCCAGAAAGAGATATACAAAATTACACTTCATTCTACTTAACAAGATGAAAAAATTAACTTATTTTTCCAAAACAGAAGGTTGATGATCCTAATACGATATAATAAAGACTTAACACACTGTATCATTTCAAAATAGAAAGGTCTTGGGAAAACTTATTTAAATAGAAAATTTCCTTTTCATATATTGTGTCAAGTATTTAAGTAACTATATTTTAAGTAAATATGCTAGAATTGTTGTGGGGGTTTTAATTAGAAAATAAATTTTCATTGGCCAGAAAATCTAAAAAAAAAGAAAAAAAAAAAATCACACTGCAAAGCACACTAATCTGATTCTATCTAATGATTATGCTTCAGTATTCACACAGTCCCAGACAAATACACAGATGGGAAAAATTGTGGTCTAGTTGAAAACAGTGGAAAAAGTCCATTAGCTATTAAAAGAGCTAGAATTTCAAACTGAGTCTAACCTTAACTAATGAATTGTATGGGCGACTCCCTCTGTTTTACCAAGTAAAATGCCAAACAGCTTTCATGACCACTGAGGGTTACAGAGATATGGCCCATTTCTGAAGATGTTCAGCATTTGTTAGCTCTAGATATGAATTTGTTTTTATAAAAAACATTCAATTTTTTTCTTAACTATACAAAATACATATTCAACATCTTATTTTCACCCAGCTGTGATGGCACTTAAATTCTGTTTAACTTTTCTCTGAACTGTCTTCTGTGATTCCAGTATCCAGTAGACAAGCAACACTCAGCTCTCAAAACAGATATTCTGACTTATTATCCCACAGGCACGTCTATGATGCAAACTGCATGCTCATTTACGGTCAGTTTGAGTACATGACATAGTCTTGTCTTTGAGAATAAAGAGAAAACTGTGCTTCCGATATGTCAGAGGAAAGAAGATGGCTCAGTTATTTTTGTTCTCCTCTTATGTGGTAGGTTAATACCCATATCACTTTTATATTAAAACTTAAAAGTGCTATCACATACAGTTTATGATGATGCTTAAATATAGGTCTGAGGTTTTATTAATATACCTTTTCACTTGCTCTAAAATTATGACAGACCATAAAAAGATAACTGGACTCTGCCTAAAATAAGAAAATCCTTTGTTCTTAAAGTTATGATGCATTTTCCTATCTCTAATCATCATGTAATAAACACTACACCATAGACTCTTCATTCATCTTATCTAAAACTGATACAAATTCAGATATTTAGAGCAACATCCTCAGCTCTTTTTGAACTCTTCAACCCTCTGTACAGCCCAGGGAAGATTCTCATGAGGAAGACACGGGAGGGAAGTGTTGTCAGAGGTGAGATCACAAGATACAATACTGAGCTTGTAATAGCTGTAAACTCTGGGGAGATAGTTGTGTAATCGAGAGCTGGATCCTTTGCTTATATATCATATCAGAAATTCCACATCACATCAAAGTCTGGAAAAATCAAAGAATGTATATTTTCTTACTATTTAGTTGTGAAGAACTAGCTTGACTCTTCTGCAGGTACTAGATGTCGACTAAGCATTCTTTCATCATAACTCTTAACATAAGCTGCACCAAAAAAAAAAAGAAAAAAAAAAAGTCAAATCAAGTTTTAGGAAAGAGACTTCAATAGAGAACATTTTCATTATATTATGTAAATACATTCACTTACACCTTGAATATTGTCCTGAATATTGACTATACCTTGAATTTTACAGCCCTAGTCCCTTTACATTGAAAGCAGTGTTGCGGAATTGGAAAAGGTCTGAAACTTTGCGGTAGATTGACCTTGTTAGGCTGCCAGATACTGACCTAGTTGCTGTCTCACTCCTCCTTCTCAAACAGGACAAGGAGAGAAAGTAATGATGAAAAAGTTTGTGGGTCAAGATAATGACAGGAAGATTACTACCAGTTACTGTTGTCAGGAAAAAAAAAAATATTTGACCTGGGAATAAACACTTTATTGCCAGTTAAAACAGATTTGGAGAGTGAGAAACAAAGGTAAATTAGAACACCACCTTCCTCATCACCATGGGGCTAAACTTCACTCCTTAATTCCCAGGTTCTCTACATCCCCCACCAACATCCAAGAGATGCAAGAGGGATGGGGAATGAGGGGGTTACTGTGAGTACATAACAATCCCTCTCTGCCTCTCCTTCCTCCTCACATTTTTCCCTGGCTCCAGTGTGGGTCCTGTCCATGGGCTGCAGTTCCTGTCAGGAGAATCTGCTACAGAATGGGGTCTCCAAGGCCAGAATTCCTGTGAGAAGAACGTGCTCCAGCATCAGCTCTCCATGGGCTACAGTTACTGTCAGGAAAAATCTGCTCCAGCATGGGCTTTCCAGGGCCACAGTTTCTTTCAGGAGAACCTGCCATAGTGTGGGCTCTCCAAGGCCAGAATTCCTGTCAGAGAACATGCTTCAGCATGGGCTCTCCATGGGCCGTACTTCTGGTCGGGAGAACCTGCTCCAGCATGGGTACAGTTCCTGTCAGGAGGACATGCTCCAGCATCAGCTCTCCACAGAAAAATCTGCTCCAGCATGGGCTTTCCACAGTCTCCGTTTCCTGTCAGAAGAATCTGCTACAGTGTGTAGCCTCCAAGACCACAGTTCCTGTCAGGAAAAATCTATCCCAGCATGGGCTTTCCAGAGTCCCCAGCCCTTGTCAGAAGATCTTGCTACAGTGTGGGCTCTCAAGATCGCAGTTCCTGTCAGGAAAGCACGCCCCAGCATGGGCTCTCAGGTTCCCTCAGGGCATGTCCACTGCCTCCAGGGCGGAGTCCTCCATGAGCTGCAGTCTGGATATCTGTTATGGCGCCTTCCTGTCCCCGGGCTGCAGGGGAGTCTCTGCTCCGTCTCCTGAGGCCTCCTTCCCGAGCCCTGGTGTTCGCAGGGCTGTTTCTCGCTCTTTTCCCCCTCGCCCCTCATGGCCTGTGCAGCATTTTGCCCTTTATTAGATATTTTCAGAGGCGCCACCAGCTTCGCTGATTTGCCCAGCCTGCAGGGAGTCTGTTGAGGAACCAGCTGGAACCGGCTGGAACCGGCTGCTTCCCGCACGGGGCAGCTCCTGGCCTCTCCTCACAGAGGCCGCCCTGTGGCCGCCCCACTGCTGCCCCGCTGCCAGCACCTTACCAGGGACACCCAAAACGACCTTTCAGCAAGCACTGGTTAAAGGCATAATGGCTTCCGTGCCAGGAGTTCCGAGCTAGGCCAAGCCTCTCCAGCCTGGGGCAGGGACGGGGGAGCGGAGCCTGGGAAACACGTGCAGGCCCTGGCTGCCCCTGGAGCCTTCTGGTGCTGGAGCCGGGGAAAGCAAATACAGCTGCGGGAAGCAGCTTCAGAACAAAAGCTAGGAGCTGGTGCGAATTCAGTCACCGAGTCTCTAATCAGGATATTAGCGTACAAGCTGAGCTTTAAGTTCACTAAAATTCAGCTTAACACATGCTTGCATGTTCCTCCGGGACAGGAGTGATTTTCTGAATAATTTGTGCTATTGGAGTTATTAAATAATCAGTTTCACTGTTCATTCTGCTCCTGTATAAACGTTTACGCATTTGGCCTAAAATAACTGATACATGTGTCTACTGTTCTCCCTCACAATTAAAAATATTGTGCTTAGATGGAGGCAAACCACAACTATGTGGAAGACAGACACACGGCCTTTCCTTCGCTTTTGAAGGTACTGTCTCATTAAAAGGAAAAAAAAACCACAATAGATCTTACTCTTTCCTTAGGAAATCACTGATGTCTTAGGATTATAATATAATATTGCTTTTATAAGAAGGCTCTTTGGCCAAAGCTTTTCTTTGTTAAAGTATCTTGCTTCTTGTGTTGCTGTAACACACAGTTGTTTTGGGAGTGATGTATTTTAGCCACAAAGAGCTGGATATCAATATTCTTTGATACCAGGAGGAGCAATGCCATCAGGGTATTCTCTTCCCTGTTTGAGCTGTACTGTGGGGCACCAGCTCAGGTATGATAAGCACTCACTGAAAAAGGAGAATGACTTTTTTTCAGACTGGATCCCTATGTGTATTAGGTGTGTAAATTTTTAGAATAAGTTAATGAGAGAGTATGAGTATGTTATGAATGCTCCAGGTCCATTTTGCAACAGAAGACTTACCCGTAGGAATATGAGATTAAAATACATATGTACATAGCTCATACATGTATATTGGGTGCTGAGTCTGTAGAGTTTGCAAGTGCACAAAAGGCTACCTATATTTAAAATACATCCAGCTATGATTGCAACAATTCAGAAAGAAATTAAGAATTAGGACATGTCAAAATCAAAGCCTAAAAAAGAAAATATCAAAACCACTACATGTAGTACTCTGAAACAGAGCCAAGACAACTTGGAGAAATTTCTCTAAGTAGGACAGCAGCTGATTGTTTCATTTCATTACAGGTTTTATAGCAACAACTTGTAACTAATTGTTTATGGTGCTCATTATGTAGATCAATATACAGAAACAAACAAACAAACAAACAAACAAACCACCATGTAAATAGACATAGCCTACTTCATCAAAAAAACAGGAACAGGGACAATTAAGTTTACCTGTAAGTGGATGAATAGTACATTCTCTAGATACTTTGTTTTCTGCCTAGTCTTAATATTCCTACATTTTTCTTGAATATGAGGCTGTAACTTTAAAAAAAATGTCTATTGCAGACTACACAACAATGATACTCATAACGGTCTTGTTCCTACAAGCCAACAAAATTCTTTAAATTTAAAATGTCAGTCTAAACTTCTAGTTGACCTGATTACTATGAAATCATAGACACACAGCTAGCAAATAACTACTTATGAAGGTAATGCCAGTACCAAGGTCATTTTAAGTCAACATTTTAACAACTAGAGCTCTGATAGCTTGCCAGACAGTTTTTGTTTTATATAATTTTTGAAGAGGTTAAAAAATTCATGAAGATGCATTTCGGGGAATGGATGGGTTTTATATTCATAAGAGCATCCATGGAAGGAGTGCTAGAACATTAATATATTTACATAATATACATTACAAGCTAGAACAATCTTTTCTTTTCCTCTCCTCTGAAAAAATTCCAGAGGTCTCACCCTGCATATGGCTATACAAAATCACTGAATTTTCACTGCCTTGTACCGAAATTCCTTCTTATCATAATTTTGTCCTGGATTTAGCTGTGGCTGGTCTTAGGCTTTTCTCTGCAACTCTGTTGACAACTCAGGGCTGGTGCCTGGTTAGAGATGCCTGTTTTCATCCTCACATATATTCGGAGTTTGTGAAACAGTAATTTTTGTGCATATCCGGAATTCCATGCTAGCATCAAAGAAATTACCAATGGATGAGAAATATTTCTAATATATTCTCTCAGGAAGCAGAATCAGACATAATGATTACCATGCTTCATAAAGGTGGCCTGGAGTCCATATTCAGATGTATGATCTCATTGTGATGTTGTCTGATGAAGCACAGTTATCACATCCTGGAAAATGTAAGTTATGGTATCCTGAAGACAAGATTGAAATTGAACTGGCATTTCCTCCAGATGTTTCCTTTCAACAGTTCTCTTCCAACAACTGTTTCAGTTTGGGTTTTTTTTTTTTTTTTTTTTTTTTCAAGAAATAAGGAGGTCTTATGAGATTGTTTCGTATCTGAAACATAGCTATTATTACTGCTGAAACAACATGCTCTGCACACAACCAAAACCTTCATAATTTGAGGGCTGCTTTCAGAGTGCTCACTTTTCCTATGGAGCCAAAGGCTTTCAGGCTCAACACCATTTGACCCACAGATTCTGAACTATTAATTGTCCAGCTTTCACCAATCATTTACCATGCCTATTTTTTGTTACAAATTATTTTAAAAAAAACTTTCACAAAAGATAAGAGGGAAAGAGCAAAGAACACCCCCACTGACTCCTCTCAAAATATTGAGTCATTCCAAGTACTCTTGAATGGACTCCTCTGGAAAATAACAACCAGTAAGACAGTCCTGTGTAATATAACAGTCATTCATTGTATTGACGCATGCACATACTCAAAGGCTGATACAAGTTGAAACTATCATATGTCCAAGTGATATTGGTCTAGTGATGACAAGTGCTGCATAAATTCATAGATGAGTACAGAACTGATGCTGCTTCTCAGCAAAACTAGTATCTACTTTGATACACTTTGGTTAAATAACCAAAGCTTGTGCTTTTAGCTCATCATCTGGTTTATCTTGCCTAGCAGAAGCAACAGACCAATGTTTAACTTAAAGTTGCTTTGCAGCTGAGAAATAAATCTAGGCAAGGTTCTTATGGATTCTGTTCCATTCCCATTGCACCAAATCTCTTCAGCAAACATTGGAACCTATGGAAGAATAGAAATATGAAAACACTAGAGACTTGCAATATCAAGACATGGTCAGGAATTTTTCTGTAGAGAGACTATGCTGAAATGGAAATCAATTGTAAGAAAGTGTTGATTTAAAGATATTATTAATTTTGAAAAAAAAAAGAAAGCTAATAATATTTTACATTTAAATTCTCTGAACATACATATTTGCTTTTCACATCAAAATAACTGTATCAAACCTAAAATATTTGTTTTAAAATGTGAAGATAATGAAAAATGCTACAACTGTGCTGATCCAGACTTTTGCAATGAAAGACACAGAGATGGCACATGAAAACACTCTTTGTTTGAATTTGAGATGGGAAAGTTTCAAAAGCTCAACAGCTCCTTCAGTATGGAAAAACAGGTTACTGCCCAGCTCCATCAAAACGAATGATTTGTGGTTGGATCTGATCTTGCAACTCAAAAATCTTAGACAACATTCTAAGGAAGAAAAAGGATATGCAATGCATTTATCACACATAAATATATAATGATTAATTTCCTTTCTTACCTATCTATAAATCAAAATGCAGCCATTAGTTAAGCTCTTTGCTTAATTTGCTATTATTTGCTTCTTGTAGTCAGGATGCCATAGTCATTGTCCGTATGATACCACTATAAGCTTGTATATTGGAAAGCTCTTTTGGAAAGCCTGCATTACTTCACCAACACAAGTGTTCAAGGGAAAAAGAAACTTCTTTAAAGTTTTTCCTAAAAGATATCATGTGACTGTGAAGATATTATTTGTCAATTAAATGAAAAGCCTCTTTAACCAATTCTAAATTATATTCAGATCTTTGAAGAGAACATAAGCAAAACAATAAAAATTAAGACCCTTGCTAATATTAGCTCCTTTTTGGTGCCTCAGACATCTGTGCTTAATTATACTTGTCAGTGGACAATATATCCTCTTCGTGCAAGCTCACATATATCTTACAGCAGAGGGAAGATTATATTTCTTATAGAGAATCTTTGGGGTATGTAATGGTATGTTTGCCTTCCATAATTTTTCAGATGACAGTGTATGAATAATAGACTTTTTGGTCCACTGCCATTGTCAGGGAATGGGGGCAAAAGCTTACAGAAAAGCAAGACATATTTCTGGTCTGACCAAAACCCTAGATTCCCCGTGTTTTAGTGAATTATAAAGGTTTAGAAAATTTCAACTTGAAATACTAATATTTAAGTACTTAGATAATTTCAAAATTAAACTTTCAACTCTTTCTAATTAGGAACAAGAAATCAACGGCTCATCGTTTTTATTTCTAATACAGAGTAGATTTGGAGACACTCTTCCATAAGCAGTGGTAGGCTTACATGACACAAAGGAGAACAAGGACAGACACAGCTGGAAGCAGGCATGTGCATGAAGATTTTTAGGAATGTGTGCTTTCCCTAGCATTTGCAACATAGTGAAAGCACTCCTGTGATCAGTTACCCAATGTCAGCCCATACAAAGGACTTAATTTAATACAAATGCCTTCCAAGTTAGGGAATCAAAAAGAGACTAGTACAGGTTACAGAGAAAAAAGCTCATGACAGACATTCACAATGCATATGTTCTTCCTACAGTGATTTTCTTTCCTTTCTTCTCAGCAGCAGCATGTATTATAGGTTAAGCAATGTTGACAGAGTGATTAAAAACCCAAATCATTGCTTTTCCCAAACTGAACACCTATGAGAAGGACAAGTTGGTTTTGTTGTTTTTTTTCCCAGTGACTTCCTTTCATACCCCTTCCAAATGCAAAAACTAACACATTAAAATCTCAGCAGTAGTTACTACCTCATAATTGCATTTGAAATATTAAATCTTGAAGGACTATATACGATCCTACATAGATCTGCATGGTCACCTTGTTCCTATGACGTTATATGTTGACATTTATGGCACCAGTAAATCAGGTTTACTCTAATATAGCTCTTTCTTTTTAAGTTGGACCCTTCAGAACACAGGCAGAAGAGTATTTGGACCAAGAGACCTGAACTCCAGGAGAAGATCAGTGCTGGGGAAATGGATTTCTGCCTCAACTGGCTGAGTGGTCAGGGTGGTGGTAAAACAATTTAGCATTTCAGATTTGAATCATGCTTACTTTGCTGCTTTCAGAATGACGGTGAAAGATTTCGTGACTGGTAGAACTGCAGATTCACAGCTGCTGTTGATTGTTGTAACTCCTTTGATGTCAGTAATTGGAAGGGAGATGAATAGCAGCTGAGGAGCTGTTTAACTCCTTTACATGAAACAGTCACTGCTCCACATCAATGTGACCTAAGGAAGCCCTCTGATGGTTCTAGAGATGAGGACTTTAAAAAAGAGACACTGTTGACTGACTGACAAACTGTCAGATCTTGCAACATGCTGATCTCATCTCAGGAGCTACACATCTGCACATGCTTGGGATGACAAGATGCATCACTCCTGCATTGCCTCAGTGTCCTGCTCTGCTAGTTGCTCAGTGTTTTGCAGAAGTGTTAAACTTTCCACATTTCCACCAAATGAATGGAAAAGAAAGGGATTTTTATTCCCAGAAGCTTAAAATGCCATGTTCTGAATTTCTGTTAGGGGATGGTATTCTACCATCTCACAGATGTTTCTAACATGTATAATATTCTATAGTTTAAATGATACTGTATTTGTCTTCCAGATACTATAGGTAATCTTTGTAACTAATCATTTCATTTTGAAGAAGCACTTATGTTCTTGTTCCTTTGGTTCAAAATACCATTATACATAGTTTATCCGCATACATAGATTATGATGGCAGCAGGGAAGCTGTAGGACTCAAGGGACCCCAGAGAGGTAAGGTTTGTAGGTAGAGGTAACAGCCTTCATTTCAGTGTGTACACAATTCAATACAAGTTAAATCAAGCGTCAGTGACCAACTTCTGAAAACCCGTGTGGTAAAGCTCCTCACCAAGATGAGGAGAGCTTTTTCAAGGCCTGCTAAATACTAGATCTTGTGTGATGCTCAGGTTTTTCTTTGTTCCCATGCTGTCTGGAGGAATGTCTAGTAACTTTATCAGCAACTGAAGCAAGAACGTGAAAAAGTTACTCCAAAACATTTTAAAAAATGGTGAAGGATTGCTTTGATTTCATCCCACGCAGAAGGAAGAAGCTCTCAGCAGTGAGCAGTCTTGCACAACATGGGTAGGCCGGGCACAGGACTGTCCTCTGCTGCTAGGGCACTGGTTTCAGACTCAAAATACCCCCCACCGAGGAGGACAAGGAAGACGCTCTCAGTGCTATAGCAGTTTGGCAAGGCTTACAGTGCAGGGGTACTGGGACTTCTTCTAAATCTGAAAGGAAAACGCAAACGTCACCACACGGTTTCCCTCCCAGAAGACAGGCCCATGCTTGGCTGGAGCTCGGGGCAGATGGGCTCCAGGAGCAGGAAACTGAACGAACGGGCCCGGGCGCTGCAAGGGCAGCTGGGGCGCAAAAGCCGGCGGGGAGCGCTTAGCTTTAGCTAACGGATCCCTGCCCCGTTTAGTTTTAGCTAAATGCAGGCTTTAGGCTGACGGTTCTCCCTGCTCGCCCCTTCCGCCGGCCCGGCACGCAGGCAGCTCTCCCGCGCCGCCCTCCGGGCAGGTGTGCCGGGGCGGGGGCGAGGCGAGGGGGCTGAGAGGGGTCGGCCCCCTTGCTGTCCCGCCGGGGGTCGGGGCCCGTAACCCTCCCGGTTGCCTGCGGGCCGTGCTCCCGTGCCGCAGCATCCCTGCGGGCGCGGACGGGGCGGGGAGAAACTCGACCCCCGCCGCTGGGAAGGGAGCGGGGCTGCTGCTGCGTGGGAGAAGGCGGCGCGGCCGAGCGACTCCCCCATCCGGAGGGGACACCCCGGCCCCGGGCTGCGGGGAGACCGCTCGGCCCGGCCCGCCGGTGGCAGAGGCGGCGCAGGGCGCTGGCTGCTGCCGTCCCGGGGCAGGACGGGGGCGGGGCGCTGCCCTCTCGCTGATCCGGGGAGCGCAGCGAGGCGGGAAGCCGGCGCCGGGCGCCCATCTGCCTCCGGCCGGCCGGAGCCATGCGGGGCTGCGGGAGGGCGCGGGAAGCTGCGGGCTGGGCCGCCCCGCCGCTGCTGCTGCTGCTGTGTCAGTGCCTGCCGACGGCGCGGCCCTACAACTTGGACACCCAGCACCCGCTGCTCTTCCAGGGAGGCAACGGGACCTTCTTCGGGTACTCGGTTCTCCTGCACCGCCACGGCGAGGAGAGCTGGTGAGTCCCCGGCCGGACTGCCCCCGCGCCTTCTCCCGGCTCCGCCGGCCGCGGCCCCTCACGCTGCCCTCTCTGTCCCGCAGGCTGGTGGCGGGCGCCCCCCGGGCCAGCTGGCCCGCCAACCTCTCGGTGGTCAACCCTGGGGCCATTTTCCGGTGCCGAATCGGGAGGAACCCCGGCGGGCAGTGCGAGCAGCTCCAGCTGGGTGAGTCGGTGGCGGGGCGCGGGCGGACCGGACCCCGGCGCTGGGCCGCGGAGGGCGGTGGCGGGGCGCGGCAGCGGAGGGGTCCCCGCCGGCGGAGGGATGGGACGGTGCCTGCCCGCCGCGGCTCCGGTGCCGCCGCCGCCCTCGAAGCTGCGTGCGTTCCCCCTGGGTCCCATTTCCAGATTAAACTGGCGCTTACCTCTCGCTGCCGAAGCAGCAGCAGCGGCGGCGGCACCGTTTTTTTTTCTGTAGACAGAAATAAATGCACCGAAACTTAGAGAAGTCGCGTGTGACAACTCCCGTTCCCCACGTTTTCTCTCGCACCTTTCAGCACGCAGTTCAAAAGCCCCGTGAGGGTTTCAGTCTGCCTCTTGTACTTCTCAGCAGAAAGCTAGTTCAGCTTTTGGAGCACAGGGCGAATGTGGCAAACTCGGAGATTAGCCGCCCTAAAGTAACTCTGAACCACTGTCGTCTGCTTTCAGATTTGTTGAAAAACTGAGTTTCAGGGAAACAAAGCTATTTTTTGACTGAATTAATTTTTCCAGCTCCTGCATTTAACCTAACTCCTCTCTGCCTCCCCAGTCTCTATGCTTGGGAGATGTAACTGGATGCATTTATCCTACTTCCAAGTGTTCGATACTTGTTAAACAGGAGAACACTTTGCAATGGGTTGCTGTGAATATGAAAGAACTGCTTTGGGCTCTGTTCTTGTTCCCCTTGCATACAGTGCCATTCATTCTATCCCTCTGCTATGCATAGAAAGCTTCCTGAACTTTCTATCCTGCTGTGACTAAGACCATCCTATCCGTTAAAACTATGAACTTGCTGCCCCGTAAGGATAAGAAGCGCGGTAAAGTGTTTTCAAAATGTTTGAAACCAAGGAAAGCGATAGTGCACTATGAACTAATGGGCTTTCAGGGCAGAACGCAGCATTCTGTGACAAAAATGTTAAAACAATTATTTCCCTACACATCTATACGTAACACTTAGAACTGATGGATTCTAGCCATTTTTTTTCCTACGGATAGAAATGAGAGTTATTTTTTTTGTAACTAAGCTACAAAAACCGAAGATACTTCACTGGTGCTTTACTTGTAGCCACATAAGGAAAAGACATAAACTTACTCTAGGCCAAGTAGTTATTTTTATGTTTCTCTTTTTATGTTTCTTTTTTTTTTTTTATTTTTTTTTTTATTTTTTTTTTAGTAATTTCATTCCAATATTAGATAGATTGAAAAATTATATATAACAAAGAACTTTTCTTCTCCAATGGCTTGTTTGTAAGAGGAGGCTTGCAAAATTCAAAGTAGTCAACTAAAGAAACAGCGTATGCTAAAAGGCAATAAACCCCTTCTCCTGGATTGGAAGTAAAAATAGTCCTTCACTGCATGAGGGAAGGAAAGGAGGGGAAGGGTAGAAAGTTTCAGGTTCTTAGAAAATGACATACATCTGCAGTAGTTCTTGATTTATTCATTTAGCCAGTTGAGAAACAAAAACTAACACAGTAACTTGATGGGCTTTTGCTCAGTAGCTCAGGGGATTCTAAATGAAACGATGCAACAGGTGAATGAAAATGCTTAAGTGGTTCCAACGGCTTAATTTAACACAGCTTCTCTTACTGAGTTTAGAAGCTGCAAATTACACAATGATGTTTACTGTCTTGTCCTGTGTTTTTACAAGCAGTGATACCACAGGAGTTTTATGCAAAATGTTTGCTTCCCTTAGTGCTAGATGACATCTTTACATCACTAAGATATGTCTGCAGTATTTCTAAAGTTAAATAGATACTGAAAAGGAAGCACTCTATTGTAAAACAAGTCAGTGAGGTCAATGAAGAAGCCAGAGGCAGCTGTGGTACATGGGATGTAAATGAAGTAGAATAGTATCTGAGGTTTGTTAAGCCTCTGCCATCCTGCTGAGCGGTCACAGTAATACACAAGGGAACTTGTAATTGCAAAGCTGAACTTAATTATCTCTTGTCTAACTCATTCAGGCTGTCAGCAACTTTTGGACATAATGGTTTTATCGATGCTGTGTCTTTCTGTCAGTGACCTCCTCGTTCGTCTGCTTGGATTCTTGCCAGTGACAAGTTTGGGTTCTGATCTTGTAGAATAGGGTAATTTCCTTTGAAGAATGTGCAGGGATATATTACATTGCTGGGACAGGCGAAAGGAGAAATGGCTATTTCTATCTTTCTCTTAAATACTTGAATTCACACTTCTTTCAGTAGAAGAATCTTTGAGATATTAAGTTTCTAGTTACGAGTCATAGAAATGTAGAAGTGGCAACAGGCAATAGAAATGGTTTTTTCCAAATGTTGGCTCTCTGTCATAAGTGGATTTGAACTACTTAGAGACATAAATATGTTAAAACGCTTTGTTGCTATTTTTCAGTAAAGTAGCCTTGAAACTGCCATAACTAATTAATGAAGGATTCATGCACAATTAGGAAGCCTCTGATCACACAAAACTGCTGTTGTATTTTTAATGTCACACATTCCTGTCTGCTTCCTCAGTAGAGGAAGAGTTGCTGGGAATAGTCCTGTGCTGCAGTCATCCCAGCATTTGGAAATAACTCATCCATGCGTACTTCGGGGAATTTTGATGTTGTTCAAGGTGTTGCAGGGGCCTGGGTTGGTTTAAGAGTTGAGAGGAGCCATGAGGTACATTGCCGTGAGATACACTAGCAAATCTTTGTCTTTCCAGCCCCTCATTGGCACTTTTAAATCTCTCCCAGCTGAACGGTGGAGTCATATTTTGAGAGTTTCTTTTCTAGTTCTAGTACTTCTGTCGATGGTGTCAAGTATTCTAGACTGCAGATTTATTTGTATTGGGAGTATTTTTAAACAATTACTTATGTTAGATGCAGAGGCTTGTAATCAAGCTCTAGACACAAATAAAAAATACAATGCTTCAAGTTTATTATTTGGAGCACTAAGTGTGTGTCTTCTACCAGTCATCTTGTCTTTTGAATTTCAAGACCTTGCCCACATCAGTTTAGGATAGTCATAGATTGTTGCAGAGGGACTTGCACAAAGTTCTTTAGATGTTTTGACCTATTACATTTTGGACTCGCAAAACATTAGAGAAATTCTTCAACAAAATTGCTCTCAGATTTGAAACAGAGTGATTCATTGGCTAAAAATAAAGGAAGCAATGTAAAATTTGTCATTCAGTCTAAAAAAAAAATTCTAACTATGAGTGCACACAGTAAATTCAGTGCATGTTGTTTAGCATAAGGCCAGAAAGCTCTACCCACTGTTTCAGCCTTCCACCCTTCCTTTAAGTCCCTGCTGCAGTTAACCTATGAACAAATTGCCCTCTAGCTCCCCCAGCTGAATCATTACAATGGAAAAGTGAATAGTCAATGGTTTTTCCCAAAAGGCTGACCTGTGTTTGTTCAACTTTGATTTCAGTAAGTTTTGCCTTTGGTAGTTTGGCTTTTTGATCTGACTTGCATGCTCGTGCCCTGCCAGCGATCTCCTTTGAAATAGCCGTGCTATTCCAAGGAAGACAGGACCTTCTGGACCTAGGTCTATTACAGAGTTATGGAAACAGCTGGCACTTTAACTAAAATGTTTTGGGTAAGAAGTGGTTTGAGGGATGTAAGGGGGATAAGACCTGTCAAATCTGTGAAAAGATACAAGGTTGCCCTGGACCTCTAAAGATGCCTTCCAACCCTAACCATTCTATGAATGGAAAAAGAGTCTGATGAGGCCCTGACATCTAGGAGCAGGATATAGGAAGGCTTGTTCCCTTTGCAGTAGACTTAATAGTTTAAATCAATTAGCAATAGGACCAGAGGAGTTCTGGGAGAGTAAAAAAGACCATGAGAGGCTGCTGGGTGTGGAAAGCATTGGAGGAAGTTATATAAAACTGGTTTCTCAGATGACAGTGCAGACATCTGTATTAGAGTCCTTGAGGCCAAAGCTAGAAGTGGCTTTATAAGTTGTGACCTTATTTATATGTGATTGTGCTGTTCCTGTGGATGCATGCAGCAGGGATTATAGCAGAATCTTCCAGCTGTGTCCTACGCAGGCTGGGCAATTACTTATCTCTCGGTGACTTTATGACAGGGCATGCTCCTTTTCCCTGAGGCAATCAAGCTGCCAGTCCTCTTGAGCTTATGCAGTGTTGCTGTGTTGCTTGTGCAGAATATAGTATTTCCTCTTCTCATTCTATCAAGCTTTTATAATGTCATAGTCTGAGCAGGGTGTCAAGCTCACGCAAACCATGGAAATGTTTCCCATAGGAAATGAGGAGTTCTACATGATGTAACTCCAAAATTAAATTCCAAAGCTGGATTCCAAACTTCTGTCTGAAAATTGCATATGTTCAGAACTTGGAAGTTCATGTCAGTGACATTAGCCAAGCAGGAGAATTTGGAAGCTTATCACGTAAACCTCAGTAACTGACAACCTGCAGAAAAATCAACTTCTTTTTAGTAGATTTTTTTTAAAAGTAAGGCATTTTACTTCATGCTTGTCTTGGAGTAAAAGCCCACATGCTTATTAATTACTGTTCCTCAGAGGGCCTACAGGAATTACTAAATTACAGTAACCTAGAATCTCTTGGCCCAAAGACAATTGAATGTGATGTTATTGTACATTCTAAGATTGGTTCCTGTTTACTTGGATTTTGTATACTATTGCCTTGATGTCTTAGGGAAAGGCACATGGGGGAGGAAGTGGTAAAGCAGAGATCAAGGAGGGTCAGGTGCCTCTTGACCCTGTGAAGGGTGTTGTTTGTGAAAGAAGGTAGAGTACAGTTGCGGCACACAGGGTGCGTCATCCTCTTTGCAGTGTGGTAAGTGACTGGACTACTCTGGTCTTTCTGTTGTAGCAGGGAGAAAGTGTGATGTTTGGAAAAAGTGGAGAGGTAATATGGAAGTAGAAGAAATCAAGGCTCTAGCAGTTTCATCAGACAATTGTAAATCGCTAGGCCTGTCACAAAACAGTAGGGAACAAGCTGTGAAATAAGGGTGGTTGTTTTTGTTCCTACAAATGCTGCTTCTGACATTTTCTTACCATGTGATAAAGAATTATCTTGATTCCATTAATGTGGTATTTTCTCTCAAGAAGTCCATTACATCCTGGGTATAAAATAATTTAAGTCAGTATTGGTTGTGAGAATGTATGTAGCAAAGCCCACAGTCATTAATCTTTCTCCTGGCTACTAAATCTCTTCCCATATTTAATCAATATTGTGTAGTTGTATAGCATGTCATATATCATAGAATGGTTTGGGTTGGAAGGGACCTTAGATATTATCTAGTTCCACCCACTCTGCCCTGGGCAGGAACACCTTCCACTAGACTGGGTCACTCAAAGACCCACCCAACCTGGCCTTGAACACTTCCAGGAGTGAGGCATCCACAGCTTCTCTGGGCAACCTGTTCCAGTGCCTTATCACCCTCAGTGTAAAAAATTTCTTCCTTATGTCTAATCTAAACCTACTCTTTTCCAGTTTAAAGCCATTACCCCTTGTCCTATCACTACATGCCCTTGTCAAAAGTTGCTCCCCAGTTTTTGGGGGTGTCCTGTAAAAGGAATTCAAGAAGTCCACTAAATTAGGAGTGTATTTATTAAAACTCTCTAATGCCTTGGACAGTAATAAATTTCAGTTCTGGTGTAAGCATAGTTTTGGGGGGTGTTGAGCATTTTCCTCTCAAACCACGTCCTGGTCAGTACTGATGCTCTGCCATCCATATTGGCACCCCTTTCTGAGTAACTAAACCCCTTAAACCTCGAAAGTTGCAGATGTACCAGTAACTGCACTGAATCTGTGAAAGTCTTAAAATTATGCAAAAGAACTTGTTCAAGTGGTATGATGTGTTTCCTTATTTTATAAGAGGTTTTTTCATAAACTGTCCTGCTGATACATAGAAAATACTGGTTCAATAATTTAGTTAATGCTTATTCATGTTACAGATTAAAAGCTTGCTTTATACAACTTGGAATACTTTTAAATGTGTAGCTTCTCTTTACCATGGGCACCACTAATGCTTTCTAGGAGGAAGCAAGTATTTGCTGATGTGGCAATACTGTAGCTTTTGGGGGTAGTTAGTGAAATTTCTTCTATGTTCTCTAAGGTTTTAAAAAATAACTCTTCTCAAAAACAAAAATGAAGAGTTACTGCTAAATATTTGCAACAATGCAAGGAGTACACAGGATCTGCATATATAATGATCTAACATTCCCCAGTAGAGACTGCAGTTATGCACCCTTTATTTGATAGCCACTTGCAGTAGGAATCATTTTAAGGTCTGCTACTGATAGATATGTAGCTGGAGAAATTGGAGCTTGCTTTAGGCTAGAGTTTATATAGCACTCACGGGTATCACTTGTGCTTCTTATGAACTTTTAGGCTGAAGAACACTTGCAAAGCCAGTCCTTCATCAAATTGAGTATAATGTCACTTTCTGTCTTAATTTCAATAATGATAGAGAAGCCAGTCCTCACTGCTAACCTATCATGTTCAGAATCAGTACACTCCCTTTGGCTAGGTGCAGTTCAAGAAGAAAATGAAAAGTCTACGTGGCCTATGTGAGACAGGGACAGAGGTCAGGTCCACCAAACCTGAGTTACCACAGTCTCTGTGTAGGGTTCTTGGGTGCTCCTGTTACTCCTCATGTGGCCTCCTGTTCAGACCGCTGGTCTTTGTGTCCTAGGCAACCCCAAAGGAGAGCGCTGTGGGAAGACTTGCTTGGAAGAGCGTGATAATCAGTGGCTGGGTGTCAGCTTATCGAGACAGCCAAAAGAAAATGGATCTATTGTTGTATGTATTAACTGCTGGAGTTGTATGTCTGTTTGTCAGACTGTCTTCACCTTTCTTATGCTTCTGTGTCAAACGTTGTGTTTGGTTTTTATCTATAGGCTTGTGGACATAGATGGAAAAATATCTTTTACATAAAAAACGAACACAAACTCCCGTATGGTATTTGTTTTGCCTTCTCTTCTGAATTTCGAACAGAACTAAGCAGAAGAATATACCCATGCTATACAGGTAAGTGGAATGCTTGAGTCTTTTGTAGGGAAGAGTAAGATACATAATTGCATGGTGCGGAATTTTATGAAGAGCCTGTGTTGCTCTTAGCAGGCTTTCTGTAGCCAAAGGTTTGAATGTTGAGTGCTGAGGATATGAGCCCAACTCAGGATGTAAATTTATTAGCAAGATGTTTATAACTTCAAAGAAAAGCTTCTTTCAACTGACAGAAAAAATAGTTTTAATAGGGCGTCAGAATACTTCTCCTTGGACTGGATCACTGAAGGATGTGTGCTTCTCAAAAATAGGCCAGTAGAAGACATCCATCCTTCCTTTACTCTGTTATTTGCTTGCTCTGTTTATGAGAGTGCTTCAAAGCAGAGCAGCAGTAATACCTGCCTTTGATACAAAGCTGCTGTGGTTCCTCGACACAGTATGTATCCCTATTCCTTACTTGCCTCCTGCCAAGGCTGCTGCTGTCGTATGAGACCTTCAGTGGTCCTTCCTCAGAGGACTGCAGGAGCAGAATAAGAGTCAAGATCTGAAGCTACCAAACAAGTCCATCCCTGCCTTCCCTTTCATCCAGGAGAACAGTCTCATGACCCTGCCCCTTGCCAATGCAAGGAAGAGCTGACAATCTGGCCTCTCCATGCAGACTGATAGAGTAACACCATCAAATGTCCCACTGCTGGCTTTGGAGACTGTTACAAGCATTGGTGAAATCGTGCTTTTATCTTCAGTGACTTTTTAAGTGAACAAATCAATGGATGAGATGAAGGAAACCCCAATGCGAGGCAGTTGGCAAAAGAAAAGCAGGTAAACAGAGCTCGGAGAGTTGGATGTAAAGACAACTGCTAAGGGTGATAGATACCAATGTGCCTAAGATAGCCATAACGCAAGCCCTTCAGAGCACTAGTGGAGCGTCAGGGCAACTCCTGTCAAGATATGTAAGCCTGTCAATCATATTATGCCTGCTTTATACAGAGTGGAAGAGAAGAGTTAAGCTTATCTAGATGTGTTGCTCAAACTATTTGTGCTATTTCGTTCATAAAACAATTATAAAAGAAAAGTATAGTCTTTAAAGTCACAGGATTTCAAAGAAAGTTGTGATCAAGTGATACATAGTACTCTGAGTTTGTTACAATACTATATTGAACCTAAAGGTGATAACAGTGGAAACCAGTGGTTTTAGTTTTATTACAGAACTGAAAACCAACATTGTTTTGTTTTGTTTTTTAACTTAACTTCTGTTGAAGACCTGATAACAAAATCTGAAACTACATACTTCTCATCCTTTAAAATATTTCTTGCCCATTCCCAGATCATGTGCGAAAGTTTGGAGAAAACTATGGGTCATGCCAGGCTGGAATGTCTAGTTTTTACACTGAGGTGTGTATTAAAGATACCAAGCCCCATCCCTCCCTTTCCCCCCTCTTATGTATACATACATAAAAGTATATATGTACGTGCAAATATTACCACTATTTTTTTGTGGGAGAGAAAAATCAGACTTTGTCCATTTATTCTGAATTGAATCTTGATAAGACTTGCGTGATAATTCCCAAAGAATACTTTTACTTTTTATTCCCCAGAATACTTTTACACCTTACTAAATCCACAATTGCTCTTCATCTGGAGAAAAAGCATAAATGTAACAGAGTATTAAGTTTTATTATTCTCTTTAAAGTCATCTGTTTGATGCAACATTAACACTAATAATGCTTACCTCCTTGCTTTACAGAGTAATATTCTGTATTATTTAATCTCAGTTTCATGCTATGATTTTTAAAAAACTATTTTGAGAAGAGAATATCCTGTTTGTTATTCTCTAAGTTGTTCACAGCTCAAAGTTTTTTAATAAGCATATTTTTATAAAGTCTGAAAAATGTTGTTTGTGATCTAGTGGTAATTCCCCAGTGCTGAGACAGATGCATCTCTAGTAGCATTTCATTGAGTTCACAGGAGATCTAAAGAAAAACATCTGATTTTTTTTGTTTGTTTGTTTATCTTAATGTTTAAATATGAATAACATGGTTTTGTTTTATTTTTATTTTAGGACTTAATTATAATGGGAGCTCCTGGATCGTTTTATTGGACTGGTTCTGTTTTTGTATACAACACAACTGCAAATACAATCCATGGATATACAGATTCAAATAACCAAGTAAAGTTTGGGAGTTATCTAGGTACTTAAAAATATTTAATACTTTAGAAAAATCGAAGTCAAGGAGTTAGCTAAATAGCTGATCTTGAAGTGAATGCACAGTATTTATCAGTGCTTTTTTTATTAATCCCAGAAGCAATGGCTCTAAAGATGTGTTCTGATTTTTATTATTTAATTATAAGGCTTTCTCTCTGTTCTTTTTACACGGAAACATTGGATTTCTGTTTTTTTCTCTCCACTGAGTTGCTACCATTTCTTGATTTAGAAGGTAGAGAACGTTTCTGGTTAGCAGTGGTTTGCACTTCACTGTTAAGTCTGAAATGCTGCCAAGGGCTTTCATAGCAAAAGAAATAATGATTTCACATATAATAGGAATATGAAAACTTGGTTACAGTGAAAGCTGTAAGGAAATAAGTCTTAATTGCATTGTCAGTAGGGGAAAGTATGCTATGACCTTAAGAGACAGACTTGCCTCCAATCATAACTTTTTTTTTTTTTTTTTTTTTTTTTTTTTTTTTTTTTCCCTTTAAATAGCATTTCCAGTATTGAATAGTGCATTTGTAATTTACAGGATATTCTGTTGGAGCTGGACACTTTCTGACATCAGCCAGTACAGAAGTAATTGGAGGGGCTCCCCAACAGGAACAGACTGGTAAAGTAAGAGATTGTCTATACTGTTGACTTGAAGAATATACCCCCATACACCCACCCATGTTTTTCCAATTTAGATTAACATATTAAAGACAAGTATCAGAAGTATCAGATATATATGATTTCTCATGGGGAGAAAAGTCAAAGAAGGAATGAGGGGAGATAACATTGCTGTGAACAATGGTGTTAAAGAAAGGTGCAGATAGGAAATAGTGAATAACTGTACCTTGTGATATCCTGTGTTGCTCTGCTGATTGTCTAGCACATGCTATAGAGAAAGCATAGGAAAGTGTTTCAGATTACTGTGTGCTGAACTGCACCTGTATTTTCTTTTCATTTTAGGCATACATTTTTAGCATTGAGAAGGACCTGAATATTCTATTTGAACTAAGGGGTAAAAAGGTAAATCTTTCATACTACTTTTCTGCACCTTAGAAATCCCAGCATGTCTTAATCAAAATTCAGAAATAATGTGATTTCTTGTTTGCACACAGCTTGGTTCTTACTTTGGAGCTGCGGTTTGTGCTGTGGACCTGAATTCAGATGGCCTCTCAGACTTACTAGTTGGTGCTCCAATGCAAAGTACGATCAGAGAAGAAGGAAGAGTTTATGTCTATATCAATTCAGGTTCTGTAAGTATTTTCTCGTAAAAACATATGGTAACACATTCATTCTAGTATAACAAGCTAAGAAGAAGAGATTTCTCCTCTCTCATCATACAGTATTTCAGGAAGTAGGAAAAGCGACTCTAGAACCACGATGACAGTCCCAGCAGGACTGTGTAGCGCACCTGCGAAGGCCAGCTGTATAAACTATAGCGTGTTGTCACTTCACTAGTGTTTGAACCGAGGACAGGCTGGTTTTGTTTCATAGTAACTTCAAGTGGTGACAGCCTGCCACTACAGCCTCTTTGCAAGCTCTCCTTCATTACCATGCTGACCACTGACCTAGCATGTGAAGAGCAACTTATTTAGCATTTCAGAAAACAACAAGGAATGAAAAATTTGCATGCAGTTAGTGGTACCAGTCAGGAAAGAGACTGGTACTCCTCAGTTTGGCAAATAAAATAACTGGACAGATCATGCATTAGAATTGGCTTCCTTTTATTCTTTTTAAGGATCAGAAGTGAAAGTATAATCACTATTTTTTGTGTGCTTTTGAATTTGTCTGGCTTTATAAATTTTATCTTAATATCTTCTCTTCCTTCTTCTCCACACTAATACATTTTTATTCTCTTATGCTTGCAATTAACATTATTTAAAGTGTTTTCCTCACAGAGAACTAAGTCACTCCAGGATCACTACAACTAAGATACACACAATAGCTTTAGAGCAGCTACTGTTTACTACCTTTTTAGCAAACGCAGTTTTCACAGAGCAGTAAGCCTTTGTATTCTGATACAAGCTTGCTGCTGTTTGCAGGTGTTTGCTTTGCGAATACATTGCTGTTCTCCTTCTCAAAGAACAACCTTCCTAGTTTTTGTTATTATTATACTAAATACTGTTAAATATCTTTGATAATCTTACTGCACCAATGAATTCAGTAGGATTATATATAGGCATCCAAGGCAGTTTAAGCATTTTGAGTAATATTCCAGGTCATCTGGAAGATGCTTTGTTAATGTGCCATTGACTCTCTTTTTCCTTCAGGAGGCAAAGATGGTAGAACTGAACATAGAGCTCAGTGGGAGTGACTCATATGCAGCCCGATTTGGAGAGTCCATAGCCAATCTAGGAGACATTGATAATGATGGTTTTGAAGGTAAGTACATTTAAAAAAAAGACCCTTGCATTTAATTGTCTTTGAGCACTGGACTGTCACAATAAACAGGAGGATTATGGAACTCTGAGAAGACTTTCAGTTGGTGACTTGACCATTTTTTCTAGGCCACTGATTTGAAATATAGCTGTTTCATGGTCAATGATGTGTAATATCAAGATATTAGGTTCTGTCACTTTAATAAAGAGCATGAGCATAAGGTGGTAACATAGTCTGTAATATTGGATGCTGGACCTCAAGTGGAATCCCTAATCCTCTTTTAGGCAATGTTGAGGCAATGATTGGTGAACAATTTGGCAGTTTTGTAACACTGTAAATAAAAATTCCACAGAGTCAAGATCTGCTTCTGTGTTACCAATAGGGAGTACTAAACACGTGGGGATATTGAAAACAACATGCAATTTGGGAGACTATTTTGGCACTACTTCCCTCTCAAGCCCTCAGATGATTCATGAATTGCCTAGTGTGAGCTCCCAGTGGGGCTAGGACCGAGAACACAGGGAAGGGCTTTGATGGCCATGCCCTGACAGTGAATTCAAAATGTTAATGATGCTCTGAAGAAGTATTTTCTTCCTGTTGTCTATTCAGGAGGATCTATTTCAGGCACATAAAATTAGATGTCTAAACAGAAACTGAGAATATCCTGCCTTCTTTCCGTGCTGCCCAGGCTGAAACACCCTCTCTAAATATGATGAGATATAGGCTGAAATTTCCATTCATGTTGTTCAGATGGAACATGCTCAAAGGGCAGAGAGAATCAGTATCCAAACTTGTGTCTTACTTCTGTGGTAAGCATAAAAGTGGTAGACATTGAAAAGATAATGCCATGTGAAAGTTACAGATAAAAAGTATTCTAGTCAAAGAAAAACAGATGAAAGGATGTAAGATGTGTTGTAACATCTAGAATGACTTTCATGGCCTTCTACTTACCTTCTGCTTCCAGTCAGGCTGCCTAAAATGTGTTTGCTACAGAAAAGCCCCATGATCTACTGCTCTCAGCTTCTTTCCTTCCAAGACCATTCACTATCTGTTTAGGTAGCTCGCAAAAACACAGCCAACAGGCAGGCCTTCAGCTAGGCTGAAGACAAGCAGAGGGGACCTGGCCCTGTGGCTTCATTCCTCTTGTCATGGTTTCAAACAAGTAGGAATGGCCAGTATTCCTGTCTGAAAAACTGGCATGTGCTCTTCTCCAGCAGAAGGGCAGACACAATAGGCTATGTAGGGACAGGATAAAAATATGACTGGCGTTTTCAACTGTTCAAAAACTCATAAATGGTTTCAGTTTTTTCATCATCAAAACTTGGACTGTATGCAGGGAGCTAATATCCTTTGTGCGAAAACTGTCAGCTTTTTCTGGGCTTTATCTTTACCAGGCCTTGTGTTTCTTCATGCTTTTGAATTACCCTTTTTGTTTGCTGTTACTGTCCAGAGTTCTCCTTTCACGCTTCCCTTTGTCTTGTGTTCTTCATCCTGTTCCATAATCTGCAAAGCTTGGAACAGTCATTCTCTTCTTATCTGGTCTCCTTTTCCTTAAAGTAGGGTTGTTTGGGGTTTTTTTGGGTTGTTTTTGGTTTGGTTTTGGTTTTTTTCCTTCCTTTGGTACTTGTTCCTCAAACTTTTGTTAAATTTTATTTCTCCTGTTTTGCATTACCTTTACAATTTTATACATAAGTTTCAGGTTTTGTCTCAAAGCATTTGCAAACTGCAAAGGAAAACCATATCCAAACATAGGGCTGGGGAACTGAGAAGTAAAATGAAATTAATAGCAGCATAGCAAAGTAGATATATGAGGCAGAATATAATGTAAAAAGGGCATCCTAAAACTGCAGCTGGAGGTGGAGCAAACAAGTGGATTAGCTTTTGAAGGGAGCAAAAACATAGAATCATAGAATGGTTAGAGTTGGAAGGGACCTAGGTCATCTAGTCCAACCCCCCTGCAAGAAGCAGGGACATCCCTGACTAGATCAGGTTGCTCAGAGCCTCATCCAGCCTGGCCTTAAACGTTTCCAGGGATGGGGCATCCACCACCTCTCTGGGCAACCTGTTCCAGTGCTCTACAACTCTCATTGTAAAAAATTTTTTTCTAACATCTAATCTAAACCTACCTCCTTCTAATTTAAACCCATTACCCCTTGTCCTAGGAAAAAGCAGAGGCAATATTGTGAGTGGCAGTAGGGAAATTAATTTTTTAAGAAAAACAGCTATAAGTAAAATAAAAAGAGGAATTGTGTGTTAGAAACCATTTGTCTACAGTAAGTAATAAAAAAAGCATAGCAGAGCCAACTTCTTCAATGATCTAAACCATCAGTATCAGCTCTGTAATGATAACGGTGTGTGTGTTGGTGTAGAATCTGACCTCCTCAAGCACATATGTGTAATTTTAATTAGCATAACTTGGCTGTCCTATTTTTATCTCACCAGTAGAGAGACATAACATATTTTGTGTGGTTTAGTCACCAAAGTATGGATTCAGTCAATATGGATTCAATCAGAGAATTGTTCAGTTAAGCAAAGCTCTGATGATTTGGTTTTTCTTCCAATTTTGGTTTGGTGCAGCATACGATATTTCCGATTTGCAGATAATTCAGTTTTGCTTATTTGTGAATGAAAGTTCACAATTACTAATTTATATTGGTGAATTTCAAGATTATGTCATTCATCTCCACTTTTTGGTTAACTGCCTCTGGCTATTGGAACCATGGGGCTTTTTGGTCAGGGCTATTGAGAGTGGGTGGTTGGGTGGGTTGGTCGGTTTATTTGTGTCCCCACACCCCTCTGAGATTACATCATCTAGGCATAAAACAGTTCAGTCAAATAAATTTGGTCTGGCATTGCAGGCATCATGATTTGGATTTCTTTAATTCTTCCTCGTTCACGCTTCCTAGTCAACTGATTATTGTTAAATTGTTTTTTTTCACAGATGTAGCAATTGGGGCTCCACAAGAAGATAATCTAAAAGGGGTTATTTATATATACAATGGGAGGGAAGATGGAATAATGCCATCATTTTCACAGGTACGCTTTTTCAATGAAAAATAATCAATCCAGAAAAACCTTAAGTTTAAATTCGAGAGGGTTTTCCCTTCATTTAACACTCAGACCATCTAAGGTACTGTAAAAGACTTAGGGAATTTTTTACATAGCCTGTGATTTCCAGTCATAATATAACCTGTAACAGAAAAATAAATTGTTTTGGAGGCCTCAGACAGAGTTTGTGGGATAACATTTGCAGTAATTGAAGAATATTACTTTCAGAGGTTTACTTTCACAAGTAAGCATGTAACTGCCTTCATCAGCAGGATGGTTGTGCTGCCATTTTTCATTGGATATCGTAACGAAAATATTAGCTTTCCAAGAATAATTTTCTCTTGTTTTTTTTTTTCCTCCTCAGAGAATACAAGCACATCAAATCAGTAATTCTTTAAGCATGTTTGGACAATCCATAGCAAGTGGCATTGATGCAGATAACAATGGTTATCAAGGTGAATTAAACAATTCTGTTTATTTTTCATTTTTAAAAGAGTAGAGATTTATAGGGAACAACCCTGCTGTGCTACTTGTTATTTTAAACGGAAGCAAAATCTGTCTTAAGATGACATGTCACATCTTGTATTTTGGGGGAAAAAGAAATTGTGTGAAGCGGGGACCAAGCAGTCAGTCAGTTTTCATGGTCATCTAACTATTATTTAAGGACTGAGAATGATGTAATAGTAAGATCATAGAATCACAAGAGGAAGAAAAATATAATTTTTATTTTTACAGCAGCCATTTCATCTGTGAATGTCACAATGAGCTAGTTTGGACACTGGAAGCACGTTTGTTGTCCAGACTAGTGTGATAACCTAAAAATTTTAGCAGTGTTCCCATAGTCTTGCCAGGAGTCACTGGGCTGTGAGACTCTCGCTCTGCGTGAACAGTACGTTAACCTGAGTCTGGGCT
>WHYT01016456.1:45063-87261 GCA_009806455.1 Tetrax tetrax | reverse complement strand
GTTATTTTTTTTTTTTTTTTTTTTTTTTTTTTTTTTTTTGAAAGATGTTCAATAAGCTTTTATCTAAATTATTCCTTAATCTTTTGTATGTAAAGAGTTGAGTATAGACTCCTTGAGAAAATATGAGGAGTAAGGCTGTCTTTAGTTGAATGTTTTTAATCATAAATCTTCCAGGAAACGTAACATAAATGTATATAATGGAAGAACTGTTCTTGCATGATTAGAAGGCATAAAATACATTATCTTCACAAAACATTGAACTTGTGTGCTACACTTCATATTTAATTGGGCTAAGATAAAGTGCACAATGCATACTCAATAGGTAGACATAGTAACTACTGTTGAATTGTCAAGCTATCAATTATTTTTGCTGGTCTTAGGAAGATACTGTGTTTGCACTGTACAAAGAAGATAGTTTTGTACTAAGATATTGTTATATTTATTATTTCAATTATAAAATAATTGATTCTCTTTTTCCTCATTTACTTAAGAATATTACAACTTCAGGTTTTTTACTGCTGATTGAGACAGCAGATGGTTGAGTATTATGTGATGTTTAGAATTCTTTTCCCTACATGAATTAGCTTCTGCTGTCCAAAATTAATTTTATTCTGTGATTTTTATTTTTTTTTATTTACATCCCTAATTTTTTAGAGATATCCTTTACTATAGGTTTCACTTTTTCCCATTCCCATGTTTAAATCTTGTTATTATGCAAGATAATTAATGCACTTTCAAAGTATTTTAAAACAATTATTATCATCTTGAAGAATCTGTATTACCAAACAACACTTTGTGAGACCTTCTGTTTATCATCATATTTGGAAAGATTTAAGCCATGTACCATCATTTCTACTCAGAATGGAATTTAGTGATGTGATTTAAGTTATATTTTATCATCATAACCTTTTTCTTTATTGAATATTAGACCTCAAAGCAAGAAATATGGGTTGTTGGTGTGCAAAAAGAGAAATTTTACCTGTTGTGAATCTTGGCTAGTTAGGTGTTTTGTGTGTGACCTGGATTTTCTTGTGTAATTTATCACTTCTAAAGTTGATTCTACTTTAATCGAGATACTAGGATGAACAACCTAAAATGACATGAAAAGATGATGACAATCACATAATGCTGATTAATCACACCTATGTGATCCTGAGCACAAGCTTTTCCATCTTCATAGATTTCAGAACATGATTAGTATCTTTCTGCCTACTTTAAGATGTGGCCTGTAGCATGAGTCTTAAGCCCTTTCATTTTCTTAGGCTTGAAGGTTATTTTATTTGAATGATCATAAACTTTTCAGAAAGAAATATTGTGCAGCGTTTCTGTTCGTGACAATGCAGTTTTGTAAGTACTTCAAAGCTCTAAGAAAGGAAAACAGATTACAACATACCTGCTTGGCATCAGGTACCAGTAGCAGATTTTCAGTGTAAATAAATAGGCTAAATATCTTGATAAAGTGTGAAGTATCACCTCAAATTACATCGTGCCTCTAGAATCTCGATTAAAAACTAGTTAACCGTGAAGCGTTAATTTATTTTGTCTAGACAGAATGCATTCATTATCCTTGAACAGCAAACGCTTCTGGTCTTCAAAGAATGAAATCAAAGAGGGGTGTCAATGTAATGTTGTACTTATTGAGTTATGAGTCTTCATGTATACACTATCATGTTTTGTTTAAATTGCTTCGATTTTGGCCTGCTCTGTAAGTTTCTAGTCGACATCATGCATTTTTTAATGAAGAACAAAATATGATTACCAGGAACAGCTCTAGTTCAGCTTTGTTGTAGTCCCAGATGTGCACCTGGTGTTTTTGTGTACTTGTGTTTTAAGCTGGGGGCATCTTTGTGACAGCATCTTGTTAATGAGCTTGGCTTTAATGCATATAACAGGACTGAACAGTAAGCATATAACTAGCAAAATAACTTTAAAATTTAACCTAAACTTAATCAAGCTACTGAAATGTTAACGTTGTGTTTTTCTTTAATTCGCTTTTGTCTTGGAACCTGTCTGCTTATGCAGTGCTTTTACCTTCTGTTGCTTTTCTAAGTGCCAGCTTCTTTCCCAAAGGTGTTCAGTGACTAATGCTTTGGTTTCAAGCCAGAATATCTGATAAATGTCTATTTCTAGGCAGCCTTTATACAAGTCTTAATTAAACTTTAATGTCAAGCTGAAGTTTACTTTGAGCCCCCCACAGGGTGTCTGTACCTGTAACCTGATTATAGAGCATTGCATAGATCATAGACAGGCGTGTTCACTTGCCCTCTTTGTGACCTGTTTCACGTGAATTCAATCCTATATTTGAGTACGAAGAGTGAATTTTGAAATAGCGTCTGCAAATACTGCAGCAGTAGCATGTTGCTGTTGTTATCTGTAAAGGAAAGGACCTAGCCATCAAAAGCCAAAGGCACAACTGTTCCAATAACAATTTTCTTGCTCTCACATTAATAACCTCAGGCCTTAAAAAGTACAATACTGGAGCTGACCATTATGTAACTGGTGTAGTACCTTCAGTTACAGGACTGAGTAAAATCTTTCCAAACAATCTCCAGTTGAGCTTTGCCAGAACCAAATGAAATATACTAAGAGAGCAGCAGAGGAAAAATTTTGCATACAAGCTGTATATAGACTCACTTCTCACTTATATTATGATAATTATTTTTTATAGGCCTTATGATAAGAAAACATATCTCACTGTTGGAAGTATGAAGACTTTATTGTTGAACATTTCTCTGCTTAATGTTGGAGATGATGCATATGAAACTGTCCTCCACATTCAAATCCCTAAAGGTCTTTATTTCATCCGAATTTTAGAATTGGTAAGAACAAAAACGTCTGTCAAATAGTAATCCTTTGATATTTTTCTTTTTCATGCAGCCCCTTTTCAAATTATGTTAATGGCTTGTTGAATTTCTTTAGATACTGACAACCTACACCACCCCCTCCAAAAAAAAAAAGCTGACAAAACTCCACGTTTTAAGTTCTTAGACTTCTAGCTACCCTAAACCAGATGCAATTTAATCAATACAGGTGACAAATCATTTCAGTAACAGGATGTGATGGTAACAGCTAACATGAAAAAAAGATTGGTTTGTAAATGTATTTCAGGATGTTACTGCTGCTTTATGTCTGATGATTATGTTTTCAGTGATCACAAAGATCTCGTTGAATCTGTTCTTTTTCGCAGATACATGGTGTTATTCATAAGTGACAAATCTAATTGTTCTCTCTTTCTGCCTTTTTAAAATAACTGCTCTCTGTATAGAAGCCCCCTGACACCTTTCAGAGGTTGGCTTTAAACTTGAGGGGGTCTGGGTCTGATGCATATGCCGCGGCTTCACTATCAGCAAGCAGAAGATGAAGTAACAGGAGACAGTAATCAATATAAGGATATATTAAAGTAGTCATGCAGCATATGAATGTTCTGTATATTTGCATCAGTGAAATAACAAACACCCAGTTCAGGGAAATACAAACAGCCATTTCAGTGTGTTTATGTAATTTGAAATGTCTGGAAAAAAAGCAGTTTTATTTTAATCATTAACTACTTGTCCTTTATTTTAGGAAGAAAAACAGATGATACATTGTGAAGTATTAGATAAAGAAATTCATGCAGTGAAACTTGAGTGTAGTGTTGGTTATTTATATGTAGATCAAAAATCAAAGGTAAGCTATGTATGACGTTCTTAGCTTTAAACACAGCCTAAATTTGTTATGAGGATTTTCAGGAGGAAAAAATGTTGTTTTTCAGAATCTCTCCTTCATTCCCAACTAATGTCTTTTAGCATGTTGGTATCTGAATCTCTCTGCTACTTTTAAAATTAGTTGCTTAAATGCTCTCTGGACTAATTCATTAAGGGACAACATAGTTTGTATGATGTATCCATTGATTGTGCTTCGCTTCCTAGACAAGTGAGCTGACTAAGGCTAGGAACAAATGTGTTAGGTCAATAGAAAGGGAGTAGAAGATACAGAAAGCAAGTATTTTCTTAGTTCTGATTATTTTTTTAGAACAAGAAATTCTAAATGAGTTTTTAAAAATATTTTTATTTAAATTAATGTTAAGACACACTGTAATTTGATATAAAGACAATTTTATTTGTTCTACAGCTGGATTTTAGTTTCCTCTTGGATGCAAGCTCATTTACCAGAGCAGAAGATGACCTCAACATCATCGTTAATGCTACCTGGTAAAGTCTAATGAAAATTGCTCAATGAAAAATATTACTAGCTTCAGAAAACAGAATAAGGAACACTGGAAAGATTGAGCAAAGCACAATTGCAACAAAGCACATCTATTGCAAATCTGTAGAGACAGGGAAATTACAAAAAATCCCAGATAGTAGATATTTAAATAATGAATAGGTTTCTCCCTGTATAAAATGTTTGGGGGGTTTTTTTTGGGGGGTGTGGTTTTTTTTTTTGTTTTTTTTTTTTTACTGCCTTACATGTTGTTACCAGTAAAATATTTTTGCTTTACTAAGCCAAAATATTTTGGCTTAGTATTGTTTACGGAAATAATGCATAGCAGATAATGATGCATTTTATACTAATTTTTCTCTCTTTGTATTTTTATAGTAAAAATGAAGATGGAAACATGTTGCTGGATAACATGCTAAGTTTAGGTGTACCTTTAAAATATGAGATTGAGTTAAATGCTCATGGGTAAGTTAGCTATTGCTATATCTGCACATCCATAGAACTGTTGTCTTGTTACTATTCTAAATTTCCAAAGCTTTTAAGCAGAACGTGAGGTAGCTGAAAAATCCTGGGAATGAGATGGTACAGCTGTCCTGGGGTCTGACCCATACACTTCTAAGATTGTTTCCACTGCTGTGAGATGAGACCAATGATATCTATGGTGCTTCAAACTTACCTCTTAACAGACTAATATTTTTTTAAGAACTGGAATATTTCCCATAGAAAGAGGTATTTTATAAGAGCACAGCAGGTCCTCAGATTCCTTGCTTAACAGGGACCATATTATGGGTTTGTTGTGGGGCATTCATGGAGCATAGTTTTAAGTGAGGATTTCTGACTTTTTCAGATTCATCTGCCTTTTTAAGAGGAAAGAGTACAAAGGTAGACAATTTCTACACAGTGTTCCTAGATTTACTTAAACTCAAACTCGAGTATTTTCTTAGAACCAATCTTACAGGAGATAACACAGAGCAGAAAGTTATGCTAATGATATATAGCAATTCTATTAATTAACAACTTCTAAACCATTGTAGGTTTGTATCACCAGCTTCGTTTGTTTATGGAACAAATGAGAGAGATTCCCCAGTTACGTGTATGAAGGAGAATATAAACTTCACTTTCCATGTAAGAGTTTTTCTTTGTAAACCCTATTATCCTTGTTTTGAAAGTTAATTCTTGGATTTCTAGTGTATCTAATGCCAGTCTGCATGGTCAGTAAGGGAAATTTTTAAGAGTACAAGGACACGGTGAGAATTTTTGTGCATTAGTGATAGGAAGTGGCTGCTAATCCCTCTTTGAAACACTTTTTTTGGTCTGGACAGTATTCCACTGAATGGTCACAGAAAACAAACCTGGCACACATACAAGTTGGACTGAAAGCAGCACAGCAGGTCTGACTTGCCACTTCTTCCATTAAGAAATACTTTAAAAGGAGTTATCTTACTGTAAGCAAAAGGAACTAGGGAGCTCCTTATAAGAGGATCTGTAGGAATCTGATGTGTCTCCAATGGATTAAAAGCAGGAGTTAGACATTAATCTCTGCCAGTTCCTTTTGCATATTCTCCCAGAAGGCAGTCTGTATGACCTCAGGGTAGTCATTGCAGATTAGCACTACTTACTCATTGGATTCAGGGAAGCAAAGGGTTCAGTAAGCCTACAGAATGAATTAAGCAAAATGTTACACCTCCTAGCAGAATCCATTTTCATGATAGTGTAACAATGCAGGTGCTACACCATTCTGTGAAGTTTTGCCTATTTTTACTTTTATATATGTATTTTTGTTACTTGAATAGCTACCGTGAAGTAAAGCTTTAAATGTATACCGTTCTTCCCCATTAGGTTATCAGCGCAGGACCAAGCATGGCTCCAAATACAAACTTAGAAATAATGATACCTAATGCTTTTCCACCCAATGACTTCAAGTTATTCAACATATTGGATATCAAGGTAAGCACAGGCTACATAATATAATTTGACTAGCTATATGAATTCTGTGAAAAAGAGAAGCAGAGCATAGTAGAACTAGATACTGTGTGTTCAATTTGTTAGCTATGGCGAAGCAGAGTGAACGTAAATAGGATGATCTTCAGCCCCATGTATTTTAAAATTCTGAAAGTAAAATTTACATTCCTTCTGAGCTTCTTGCCTGTCAGAAATCTGTATTCTGATTATTATCTGATGTTTAAAGTCTAACAGTGATGATGTTATTTTTATTTCCAGACAACAGCTGGAGAGTGCTCCTATAATAAGTATCCCAGAAACTGTAGTGCAGCAGAAACAAATGAAAACCTATTAAAGGATGTTGTCACTTTCTTTTCGAAGCCCGCTAAGAGACAAATGGTAAGGTTTGTCTTTTTGGCAGCAGTGGGAAATAAATTACTCTCTGAATGAGCCTTAAGACAACAATGTATCTTACATAATGAGGTCACCAGAGCAGTCTTCCAAGGATTTATGGTGGGACCTGTGAAAAGTTCAGCATAGTCATAAGTGACTTTAGTGAAAGAGGTGAGAACTGAGATGAGAAAGTTGGTTAATGACATGTCACTGAAGTTGGTGTGGATGACAGTCAGATGACGAAGTACTGCTGAAGGGTTATGTAACTGAATGAGTGGGCAAACAGAATGGCAGGTGAAATTCAGTAACAAAAAATGATGCATGTGGGAAAAACAGTCTTAATTATATATGAAGTGTGCAAATCAAATATCTTTGCCTTTTCCACATTAAAAAAGTGCCATCAAATGCAACTAATAGGAGTCAGGTTAACAAAAAATAGAAATACTACTCATGGTGGAAGTTCTTACTGAAAGGTGTTAGAAATGCTAAAAATAAGTGAATTCCAAAGGTCAACATACAAGTTAAAGTCATTAAGAATTACAAAATACATGGAAATCATTTTTGGCTCAGGGAGTTCTTATTAAAAATATTTGAGGGGCTGGGAGAATCTTACATGCCTGGCCTGTTCAAGCTGGTCCCTCTGTACATGCTTACGGATCTCCTTGCTGGAGATCAGACACTTGACTATGTAGTCCAAACAGAATTGCTATTCTAGTGCTACATTTTTGAGGGTTTCTTCTCATAGAAATCTGTGTTCTGCAACTTGTGTTTGATGAAGTACAATTTTGTTTAATAACTTCTTCTTAAAAGAACCTGGACGTTTCAAAATATGTTAATTTAGGACCTTAAGTAAGCACGTTACTAGGAATATCAACCAATGACTGGGAGACGCCTGCACTAGAACACTGAATCAGAACTTAGGCATTGCAGTCTTGGACAAATAGTATAATAATGTACCGGCTTGCTTTTTTTGTCTTCTCCAAAGTTGAGTGAAATGGTGCTAGCTGTGTAAGGATGCACCGGTTACACTGGGTATCATATAGTCACTGCCATTTGTCAATCTTGATAAAAGCTAATTTGAAATAAGTGAAAAAAAATACCAAATTCTGACAATTGTTATTTTTCAGTTTCAAAAAAATTTAATTTTTAAGAAAAATGACCCATTGTCTTCTATAGCAATTAGGTTGGTCCCTCGTACTGTTCCTTTAGCACCTATGGATTAAAAGTGATCTTTTTGTTTTACTCTGTTCCTGAGCATCTTTCATATGTAGATGATAAAGTTTATCAACTTAAGTTTTAATCTGTCATTCCCTTCTACAGTATTGCATGAAAAATGACAGCCTTTGCTTACAAATATATTGCAAGCTTGGAAACATGGAAAGTGGAAAAGAAGTAACTGTTCAGTTGCATCTGGAGGCTACTCCTTCACTTTTAGAAATGGTAACATAAGAATATTTAATACTTGAGGGGAACATTTCAAGGCGTATTTGCAGTATTGTCTGCATACAAATTCTAGTTATTAATATATTTTTGCAAATAGTATGATTAAATCCAAATATTTTAGGCATTAACCTATTTTATGTTTTCAATGCTAAGTCTCAAGGTGATAGAAGAAAAAATAAAACCACTGAAAAATATGTATTTTAGATTATCACTTTATTTTACAGTATGTATTGCTTTGCCTATTCTGACTGGGTTATGTAGGATTGGGATTTAATTTCAGCTCATAATTGTATTTTCTAAGAAAAGCAGCATGGATGTGGACTTAAGTAAAATCCAACTGGGCTTCATTCCAGCTTTTGGTACCAATTTGTTTTGTGATCAGAAAAAAAGCACCATTGTGTGTTTGTGTAAGATTCTGTTTCTGTGAGCAGAATGTGTTACCATTTTTGCTGGGTAGGAATTAATATGTTTAAGTTATTTTTTGAAACATAAGATTTGGGTGGTGTTTTTTTTTTAATCAGGATGATGCATCAGCATTGAAGCTTGAAATAAAAGCAACAGCCTCACCAGAAGAAAATGCAAGAGTTATTGAACTACACAAGGACAAGCAAGTTGCATATGTAAGAATTCTCTTAATGAATTTGTGATAAACTTGTTAAAGTAGAAAAACCAATTAAAATTGTGGAATTCTATATATATCTATAAAAAGGCAAAGAATATGATGTTAATTACTTACTAAAACAAACTAGGAAAATTAATCGCAATTGTATCTTTTATGGGGAAAAATAAAATCAGTTAGCACTATCTTATTTTCTGCTTTCCAGGTCTATTTGGAAGGAGTGCACCACCAAAAGCCAAAATATCGTGTTACTGTGCTAATTATTGGAATAGGCTTAATAGTTGGTGTTACCTTGTTTTTGCTGCTTTCATTTCTATTATGGAAGGTAGGTTTTCAGTATTTCTCAGTTGTTCTCAAGTCAGGAATTCACACTCTTGCTGGATCTTTGGATCTGTTAATGCAAATTAAAGGATAAATAATATTTTATTATGATTTCTCCTTTCTAAAGAAACATAATTCCTCCTGTAACTTGTGTTTTTTCAAAATACTTTCATTTTTGAAAATACTAAAAATACTTTAAAAATACTCAATTTTCCTTCATTTTATCTTCTGTGTATTCCACACCATAAACCCTTTCCCATGTTTTATATGGCATCTCACGTTTGCAAATGATTTATATTAATTAAATTATATAAACCAGGTCATTTTTGTGGGATGGTGCTCCATACTAAATGTCACTTGACACATGATGACTATTAGTCTACAACATAGTTTAATGACAGAATAAAGTGTTTAAATGCTAAATAAATCCTGTGCATAAGTAAAAAAGAAAACTATGAAGGATGCAGTTTCTTTGACAAGAGATTGAGACAGACATCCTTACCTACATGCAGACTTTCTCCATCCTTTGATTTTCCCAGGGAAGTGTAGAAATGAAACAAGTTTAACAGGAAAGTTGGTTTTTTATCATTTCACATTTTTAAAAATACTAGATTCTGTGGACTGTTACAGTTCACAAGCTCATATGTCCTTACTCCTTGTAGGAGAGTATTAGCCTCCCAAAAAGTAAAAGAAAAAGCAAACCCACTTTTTTGATTGATGGTAAACACTTGATTACTTGGTATGACAAAGCAATAGCAAATACTATTGTTCAAAACCACCATATATATATATATATATATATGCATTTTATTTTAGTTTATCTTTTATTGGTTAGTTTTGATAACAAAAATTTGCTGACAACAGATTTCAAAATTATGTATTTCAGATTGGCTTTTTCAAAAGGCAATACAAACCAGTCCCTCAAGACAAGAGCAGAAGAGAGAGCTGGAGTTTTACAAGTGGGAACAAAGATGACTAAGACAGCAAATAAACGTTTGATTTTAAAATGAAGAATTTAAAATACAGGTTAATTCACAGAAGAAACATCAGTGACAAGAAAACTGGTCTTGAGCTCACTCGCTCCTACAAAATACACTTTATTTCCTTGAACTGTATGGAGGACCACACCTTAGAGTACTGTTGTTTTTCTAATATGAATAGAGTAAAACAGTTTGGTTTGAAGTCTCACAGTAATATTTGAAATGCCATATATATATTTGGTTTCAAACAGACAGAAGAACACTAAAGATAAAGAGAAGAAGAATTACTTACTGAAAAGAAGAATTTCTAGGAAGTAATAATGTTTGGCCAATCCTGGAAAATAACATCTCAAACACATTAGCAGGAGTTATTCTATTCAAGTTTCAATAATCTTTTGATTGGATACTCAAGAAGAAATCCTTCCTCATCTTGCTGTGGCAGTTTTACAAGGGTAAATTAGCTTAAACTAATAGAAGGACTGTATGTAGAAAACAGCTATCAGAAGCTCTCTTGGGCGTCTGAAGGTAACCTCAAAAGCTCTGGCTTTACAGGCAGAGTCACAACACTTAGATGCTCAGTCAAGTCAGGAAGGTCAAAGGTGGATACAGAGCAGGGAATTCTGTGGGGCAACCTGGAGATGCAGCACAGAATCCTCACACAGCTGCAGAAAGAGTAATGTATCACAGATCATACCGTAGCAGTCTTTAACATGGTACTTACAAGCATGACACATTGAGTTGTTTCATCCTTTCCTCAGATATTGCTGCCATGATGTTTTGGACTTCTCCAATGAAATACTGCTATGTGGGGTTTTTTAAAGCAAGTATTTATTTTTATTTATTTGAAGATTTTTCTATCGTACTTAGCATAGTCATATTTAGTATTGGCATTCTTCCAGGACCTGAAAAAAAAAAAAAGACTTCATATAATAAAACAGAGAAAGACATACTCAGAGAATCCAAATGGCAACCTTACTGGGCCAAATTTTAATCTTTAAATGTGCCAACCTTTACCTTGAAATACTTAATAAGGAAGTAATTTAAAGAGCCAGCTGGGGTTCTTGTGAAATTTTCCGATGAATGCTATCCAAATGGGCATCCTCCGAAGCCACTCAGCAGAAAAGCAAAGGATTGAATAGAAACATGGTTCAAACCACTGCTCTGCTAGCACAGGTAGTTTCTTCAGCTAGATAAGTTTGCACTGCCACCTAGCTTTGGCATAATAGTAAATCCAGCAGGGGAAAAAAAAAAAAAATTACTTTGCTCCCCAGTACAACTGGAGAATGTACAACTTCTTCAATAACTGATTTTTTTGCAACAGCAGTATGCAATATGGCCTTACCGTGCCTTTCACATCTTTCTGAACTACACGGAGAAACGAATACATTATGTGCAAACACTTTGAAGCTGCACCATCATACCTGAATTAGCCTGAGACTCAAAAGTGATACAGACTGCCTTCAACGAGCACTTTTGCTAGTAGTTTTGTGCCATAAAAGCCACATTGTCCACAGATTCTAAAACTACTGGAGACCATTTTTTAATTTCCTTTTACTTCATTTGATGCCAAAGATGAAGATCGCTCTAAAGTAAATTTTCTCTTTAAAATCTTCTACAATGTAAGGATAAATGAATGTACATATATTTTTTTAAAAAATCAAAATGAAGTATGTGAAGAATGAAACATTTTCCTGCAAGTCTATGAAAATATATGCAAAATGCTTATCTTCCAACTGGCTTTAGTGAATTTTTGCACTTTAACCAAAATATCTTTGAACAGAAATTAGTTTGATATTACAGCATATTGTAAAAAATATACCTCAAATACTGGAGAAGCATTAACATTCTTTTTAGTACCCAAAAATGCAAAGAAGTGAAACTAAAGCATTTTATCTTTTAAAAAGTTTACATAGGTCAGTACACTTGATACTTTTACCTTGGAAATTGTATACTTGCTATTCAGAAGTTTATTATTAACATGTGAATGTTGGCTGCCTGTTCTTGGGACATGAAACAAGATTCAATTAGCTTTTATAAACCAGGTTGACAAAAAAAAATGAATGTACAATGTCCTGATGGTGGCAAGGTTATAAAGTAACATTCAATTTCATTTCATTAAAAAGAACCCAACAAGTTAAGCACATGAATGTTGCTTTTTCTGCAAGTTTAATTATTTTATTATTTTCAGTTACATAATAAAAACAGTTAAATCTACTAAATGTAGTTAGAATCTCCTTCTTAGACAGCTTTAGAAAGTTTGGTTTGAGTGGTCTTAACATGCTAAAACTATTCTATGTGATAAAGTATCAATTATAGTTGTTTAACTGGAGACTACTCACGGTGACTGAGACGAGTATAAGCTGAAAGGAGAGGTTCCAACTGGACATATGGAAAAACATTGTCCTCATGAGAACAGCCAGCCATCGGAACAGGAGTGCAGAGAGGTTGTGTCATCTCCATTCTTGGAGTTTTCAAGGCCAGACTGGATGAAGCGCTGAGCAACCGGATCTGACCTCATAGCGGGATCCCCTCTGAGCAGGAGGTTGGGCTAGAGCCCTGCTGGGCCCTCGTCCAGCCCAAAGGATGCTGTGACCTCGATCCTACTCTGCTGCCACTAACTCCAGTGCAAAGGGCAGCAGTAGCTGTAAGATTCCTAATTGCCTATGAAGCAGGCATTTGGTTGTCTGTAAATTTGGACTTTACTGCTGGCCAGGTTTGTCCACAGAATTTGTATGAGATTTTCAACAAGTAACAGCTTATTCTTAGGAGACAAATAATCATCTGCAGTACTTTAGGTGCAAAACTGTTCTCTTGCATATTTATCACAGTTAAGAATTTTTCATGAATAATATTTAAAATCAAATTAAATATAGTAGCTATAGATTCCACATAAAGGCTTAGGTCCTTCATTTAACAAAATCTTAAAGGACTGGATTTCATATTATACTCAACTGCTTACTGAAGAAAGAACTTAAAGCAGCTCATTCTAGCCCTGAGAGAAAGCAGCATTCATACCATTATTTGTCAGCTGCCTGCTGAACAATTCATAGACAAATCACCAAGAAAACGTTTATTATCCCTGTGGTCCTGCAGATGGACAGTCTGTTACTTTTCATCATCTCAGAGAAAGCCAGTTCCCAGAAAGAATATAGTCTTAATTTTCCATCATCTCAAATAATTGTATTAAATATGTAATAAGCTGCAAAAAACCCAAACATAAAAATGTTTATGTCCTACAAGGAAGTTACAAAAATTTAAGTAAACTTTAAGTTATTTATCATAACTTTATTCTCAGCAACAAGAAAAACTATGCTGAATATAATTTCAGTTCTAGTATACATAATTTTTTTTTTCAAAGAGTAGTCTTTAAAATACACTTCAACAAAGAAAAGCTGCATAAGACATCAGCATATTCTTTTGTATACTGTTTGACTAGAAATTATTTGAAAGCAAACACATTAAGGCAACATTAAAAACTAGAAACTGGATAAATAGAAATTGAGGTACTTGATTAAAAAACATATACATACATATTTTGCCACCATTCTTCACTATGAGGTGGTACTGTACCTCCACTTACCAGCTTGATTTGAACTGAGTTACCTGACAACATGGATGGCAGCAGCAGACTTAAAAGAATCTCCTAGTATACTTATTGCAAAAGCTAGAATTATTTTAACAAAAAAAAAAAATATTCTTCTGCTTTGATGGACTTCTCAGACCCCAAATTTATAAGGGACCAATATAATCAGGTTGGTTTTTTTTCTTATTAAGCCTAACAGTTTCTTTACAGTTAAATACAACCTGATAAAATATATATAAAACCAGAAATATTACAACCATCCCAGTAAAGCTTCTGCTACAACAACTGAACTCAGTGAGTTGCAGACTGGGACCTTGAAAAGCTGTGCACAGAAGTGAGAAAAGGGTTCTTCAACACAGAACTTGCAGTGCGTCCCGTCTATATGCAATTGCATGTTTCTTGGGAACTCTCCAGGTCATCAGTGTTCACTCCATAGAGATTAATAAGTTGAGGATGCACCCTGTGAAGTGAGGAAGTCACACTTTAACAATGTCATTATCTCTTGCAATGGGTGTGCCACTTCTGGGGGCTGCAAGAGGAGAACAAATATGTATGAACTGCTATATGGAATAATATCAGTGAATTATATTCTGACAATTCCTATGAGGTGATCTTTAGAAGGGCACATTATATATCCTAGAACACGAGCTGCCTTTCATTGGACATACCAGACGGTTACTCTGAGCTCTGCGCCTTCGACTAACCCTGTGCTCATTGCAGAAGAAGGAGCCACCGCCCACGTAAGCCCGCTGACAAACCTCCTATTTCCCTGTGTATGCACAGGCTCTGTCTTACAGCCTAGATGTGGAGAGTGCTCTCAACCTGCACTAAGTTTCCCACAACTGAGCAGCTAGATGTTTTTATCAACCTTACACACACTGCTTTCTAAACAGGAATCCTTATCCCAAAAGGAGCTCCTCCCAGGAGTCACAGACCTTTGTACACATCTGTTCTCCTCTAAGAAACTGTAAAGTAACAGGCAGAAAGAAGAGAAGTGGTGGAGCTGGAAGCTGATGAAGCACCAGAAAGGAAAGGCCATGGGGGTCACAACAAACCCTTCCAAAGATGGGCACAAGGCAACAGGGTAGAGGCCCAAGCAATGGCAAAAGGGCCAGACTGTGCAGTGCACAACAGCAGTATTCTTACAGCACTTAGAGCACCCAATTTTGGTGTCATCTGTACTATATACAGGCGTAATACATTTAGTACTAATCTGTTACACGTATACAGCCCATAAACATAATACTCAGCCTTACCGAACATGAATTTCGGATGCTTCTTTCATTAAGTCACCATCTATATTCCAAGGGTAATTTCCTTCTGCAGAAGCAGCATTCAAATAAGTATTTTCTTTGGCATCAAGCCCACTTTTAAGCTTTGGTTGTACTTTTACTTCTTGAACTGTGTAGGTCTCAACAAAGGGAAAATTGAACTAAACCAAACACACAGATATATTAAATGAGAATGGAAGACATAGGTGGTAGCTTAGCAACAAACTGGATTACTTGAAATTAAAAAGCTTGCTTTTTTTTTTCTTAAGTAAATGGGAAGACTTAACTCAAGCTTTGACCACATGAGGCATTAGGTATTCCAGCTAGCATTTATAGATTAAAATGCTATTTTTATCCTAAATAGTGCCTCAGAAAAAAAGGATAGTGCTGCATTTGCATTCACGTATTGGGCTTGTTCAGTCTACAGGCAACCTGGTCTATTTTGCACACGTCAAAATGGCACATGTTTTCAGGCTAAATGAGGCTAGTTAGAATTCTAGTAAATGGTCATCTTAAGTTTAAAGGAGGGTCTGCATCTCCTTGTCTAATTTCTAACTACAAAGGCAGAGAGAAAAGGAAAGCCTTTCTCCAAAAGCATAACTGGAAAGTGTAAACTATCTCCTAAATGCAGCTGTTAGTGCTGTCACATGGAACTGCACCTCTCCCCCAAACTTTCTAACTGTTGATGAATTCAAACCAAAACCTTCTTATAAAAGTGATTTCCCACAATCCTGAAATATTTGCATGAGTACCAGTGGGCTTAGGCTATGCATCAGGTATTTAGGACAGCTCTAGGGCACTCTATTTGGATGCTTCATTCTTCTCTTCAAAGACAGAATAATGACCACGATTTCAAAATGCAGTTCTGCAAACATTCACAACTAGATAGAATGCGTACCTGCTGAAAATCAATGGTCAGAATGCACTGCTACCAGCAGAGCATGCAGCGACCTGCTGAAAGTCTGGACTTCACCTATTTCTGACAAAGAGTTGCATGATGCACCCCCAGTCTGTGTTCTTGATTTCTGTACTACACAAAACTTAAACACAGCATGCATTTCCTTTATTGTGGTGATAGGGCTTTACACCCGTAAAACTATGGTACAACACAAATACAATTCAAACCACAACAGATGGGCTGAAATAGGCTAATCGGTATTAGTCTAGTGGTTTAAAAAAAAAAATTCAGATAAAAAGGGGGCTAATGTATTCTGACAGGAAGCTAAGTCTCCTTATGAGGATGCTGACATTAACTCTTGCAGCATGTCTACCTTCACAATTAACTGTTCTTTTTATAATCACCAGAAAGAAATTAACAGTACCTGATTTTTTACGCTGGCATATCTTTTCAGATGTTTTATAAACTCTGTTCGAGAAGTATTTTGTACAACAATAAGAGCCATGCTTCCATTGTTCAACCTGAAAAGCAGACCAGTTTAATTCCCAAAAGAAAATTCATTAATTTGTAAGTTTAACAGGCTCTTCAATACTCTAGATATATAAAAAAAAAAAAAAAAAAAAAAAAAAACCCACAAAAAATGCCTAACAGGAGTAAATTAATAGTCTCAATATTTTTTTTAAATCTTGGCCAACTCCTGCCCCATAGATCAATATAAACTACACAACTGCGGTTATTTAGCATCAAGATATTTACAACATACACTGTAATAATAAAATTGCACTCCCTTATCAATATCCATAACTTATTGAACATAATACATATAATTTTTAAAAATTTGCTTTTCTATTTAACAGATGGTTTTTAAACATTTGGGTTCACAAATTTATCTTTTCACTTTTCTCTCCAGCAAAGTACTACAATTACCACAAATAATGTGAGGCAGAGCTTTACAAAGAAACCATTCCCATGATGCACACAAGCGTATCCCCATCATATCACCCAGTGCAATGGGGTCATTCACCTCCTCCATTCCTCCATTAACACTCATGCTGCCCTGGCAAAGATCCTGATCATCAACTATGCCACTGTTCAAATCTCTTAGCAGTTAGTACAGTTCTAGTTACACATTTCACAAAGCATATAAAAGTTAAAAACTAAGGGAATTTTGTGCAAGGTAACACAGTTATATATTAAAGATCAATGAAGAAGAGACCCTAAAGGCCAGATACTCAGTGGTCCCAGGGATCCAGTTGCCATTTGTATTTTAGCATCTTTGAGAATTCAGGTCAGACAACGAGCTATTATCAATTCACAGATTCCCTAATGCAACTGTACCTTGCTGCAGAAGCTGACAACCTGAATCTCAATGTAATCATGCCCAAGTCCTAGTTAAGTTATAGAGACAAATCAGTGTTCAACAAGAGTATCTGATGAACATGAAAATCACTTCTGAGATGGTATTCTATATGGACATGACGTATTTCATATCTTCTGAATATATATGCATACATTTATTTATTTATTTATTCAGCTTGTACGCTTGGAAAATATGTTAAGAATGTTTAAAAATACTCCCAGCCTACCAACACAGGTGTCTCTACACTTACAGATCTCAGGCTACTAAATGACTGCATCAGGAATGTTCTCGGAGTATGGTACAGCACAATCCAGGAGGATAATTTTTACATAACCATTAAACAAGTCACCTGCATAGCATTACTTTGCAGATTTAGAGCTGGCATAAAATTCCCTGAGAAACAGGTACCAGAACAGATGGAAAGAAGAAGCAAAGCTAAAAAAGAATAATTTCTTCAATTCTTGTTAGAAATTTTCTACTGACTGGCATATAACACACTAAATGCTGAACAGAGTACATTCCTAAGAGAAGAGAGCATCAGGGCACTATCCTGAGGTACAGGAGGCTTAGCAGGACCCCTGTAGCAAAGAAAACTTCTCAATCAAGCTTCATCAAAAGCCTTTGTTTCTACATTGTTTCCAAGAAGTTAAATTCTACCAGATCAGCCAGCAATTTTTAAGAAAAATACCTGAACAGTTCTAAGGCACATCTATTTTCACCTAATGATAATCAAACGAAACAAACCAGACTCATTCCATAAACTTCCCTGAGTGTTGTTTTGGTTTTTGTTTGTTTGGGGTTTTTTGTTTGGGTTTTTTTATGTTTTTGTTTTGGGTTTTGTGTGTGTGTTTGGTTTTTTTAATAGATATACATGCACACATATATGAGTTTCTACATTCTTTTTCAAGGGAGTGTGTTGTATTTCATGTACTACTACAAAGTTTGTACTTGCTATTCTGCTTAATTGTCAACTGGATACATAAGTACAGATATTTATCACCTGATAACTGTATTGATCACCACAAAGCATGATCTCAACAATGACTTGAAGGCAAAATGAGTCAAGGTCAACAATCAGATTGTACTTATTTGTTTCCCAAAACCCTACATACAGAAGCTACAGTTCCCAAGTTCAAGGCGGGGAAAAAAAAAGAAAGAAAAAAAAAAAAACAGAGTGTGAGTTTCAGTCCTTTGTAACATGTGAGAGATTCATACTTCTCTTTTGCTAGCTGTAAAGCAGAAGATCAGGGACACTTTAATATTTGAAAAAATAAAATAAAATCCAAGAATGAAGTTTCTACATGTAGTCAAATCCTATGGCAGATGACTGCTCGATGACTACTACTTAAGTCAGACTTGCCAACTAATTTAATCACAGCAATTATCCACTCATTATTCTAGTTAGACTGCTTGACCTTATTTGCCTGATCCAAAAACTGATTACAATTCCTGGGATTATTGAGTCTGCTGCAGTCCATGTTCCCTCCCCCATTTCAGAGGGTCTAGACTACCTAAACACAGGCTTGTATTCTCGGAAAAGCCAAGGTCTTAAGGTAAGATGTCAGAATTTATAGACATGACTAATTCTCTAAACCCCTACTGACCTCGTATTAGGTGCCAAGCCTCTTGGTGCCATTGAACACAGACAAGGGATTGCCATAATGCTCACATTCAGGAAGTGACCCTGAATTTTGCGCCATTGATCCTTGCTACCTAAATATAACAGAGTAATTCTATATTACTCCAATTTAACCAGCCACAGTTCATTTTTAAATAATCATAATAAAGCAAACACTCACCCTTTTTTTTAATTTTCCCTTTCTTCTTTCTAAAAGGGTGGAAATGTAGGAAAAATAATTTAAAGCACATTGAAACAACGTCTACTTTAGGAAAAAAAGTAATATCTCAATGGAAGAAAGGATTAATGGAACTGAACAAACCAGTAACAGAGAGTGGAAGACTGCTTTGTAACAAATCCTCTAGAGGCTATAGGGAACGTTTTACAAAGTGTACAAGTTTGCAGTTGTTAAAACAATTTTTTTTTTTTAAAGATTGTTTTACCTGATGATCAAATTTGAACAAAATTAAAAATTTGTACAATTTTATCTTCAAAGACACATATTTTTGTAGCTTTGGAATTGTTTGACTCAGTTTTACTTACCTGTCATTCTCATGAGAGTCTTCCTGTGGAATTTTTAGAGGTAGAAATGATAATTCACATTCTTCTGGCCTAGAAAAGTATTGATATTTACTATCATGTAAATCAATATTCTGACTGCTAGACAGACTTTTATCCAAGTAAAGATAATTTTAAGGAGATGCTGAATGTATAGAATTTATCTCTTCTTTAATTTGTAAGAGGGATATAGATCACATTTGAGTTAAATCTGCAATTAAGAAGTCAAGATAGCTAAACTACGGTTGTCTATATTTTTACCACATTAATTACAGCATTTTCCTCAAGAAAATAAGAAATACTAGAAAAACCTAACAGCTCTGGCATACTTGAGATCTGCCAGTGTTTTGATAAAAGCAAAGTCCTTCCGCTGACTGGAGGGCATCCAACGGTGTTTTTCAGCCAAAGCTAGAGTCCTCGCACCAAAACCAAACATAGCTGAGAACCCAAACCGCAAAAGCTTGCTTGGAGTACTGAAAGTACAGACATCTACTGGTTGAATATGTCCTAAAATTTCAAAGATAAAGATCAAAAATTACAAACAACTTCTCTATCTCAAACAGAATACAAATTACCATTTCTTTTTCACCTAATTTAGCTATGGGAAAAACTCCAGACTCTCCTCTCTTTAGGAAGTCAAGTTTTACTAACGGAAACCAGAATCAATCTAGATATAATTAAGACTCATAAAAGAGGTCATTTCAGAGAAAAATGTTCAGATATTTCAAAGTGTTAAAAAAGCTCTGGCAAAAATTTAGCTACTCCATCAGGCTGGAAAGGGTCTGACTCTTAATTCTACTCAAATTTTCAACAATTAGTATCAAAGAAAATGTAATATTGCTACATAAATATTTGCAACCATTTCAGCAAATATTTGTAATGACTGAACATTGTACTGGAGGAGATATGGAATGTCTTAAATATAGGTTTTAAATGCATTTACGTTTACAGTTATAGAATTTAATTCTGTTCAAGATAGGCTATATAAATTTTTTCTATAATAGAACCTGGGTGGTTTCCATTAGACTGAGTGTCTCTGATTTTAAAAGACAGTTTTAGATTTTGCCTGTAAAGGCTTGCGTATTGCTATCTCAGAAGCAGAGCAAAGGCTCTTCGACTGCTGACTGCCAGGTCTAGGAAACAGATGCTCAAGATGGACTTCCCTCATAATTCTCCCTTTTTTTTTTACATTAAAAAAAAAAAAAAAAAAAAGTACCCTAAAGAAAAACTGTTTTGGGAGGGATATTAACAGTGGTCAAGCAAGTATTTCCTAAGACCTGAAAATAAGGTTTGCACTAGCAACCTAGTTTTTCCTTTGAGCATAATTACATTTGCACATTCAAAAACTTATTTATTCTGCAGACCAAGTGGCAAGTGATACAGTTTTTTTCTAATAATAAAGCTTTCTTATGGAAACTGTTAGTATTTAAAAGAACTGCACACAGAGCTAAAAAGATGAATGATACTTTCTCGGAAATATGACAATACTTTCCTGAAAAGTCCAATCCTAATGACTTCCTCAAGCTGAAAGTATTGTATATTCTCCTTTTGCCTTCAGCAGGTACATTAAATTAAAATAATCAAGTGACTATGCAACCAATCATTGCATAATAACGCACACAGAGTGACACTATTAACACAATCAAGTCTGGGAAAGGTTACTTTTTGCATTAAAAGAACATCAGTGATAGGGCACGAATGCCAAAATCAGATATTATTCCATGGTAGATTGTAGTTACCAGAAGATGAGGTCCACAACCCTTGCTACTAAACTATACTAAAAATAAATCATAGCCTTTTGGGTTTTAAAGTCTTAAGACATAGTTTACAGTGATATAGCATAATGGTATGCTTTTATTAAACCACTGGTTACAGCAAACTTCTAAACGCTGCTTCATTAGTTAAAATCTGATAACGTATGTAAAAATATTTACCCATTACAATATGCAATGTTGCAGTCACTGCATGCTTAGTACCATAGAGAGTGTGGGCCAAAATATTAGTAGTACCTGTAAAAGAGAACACAAACTATTTTAAAAATAAGAGAGAGACAAAATAGCAAGAAAAAAATATACAACATTTTTGAATGAAGGAATTAAGACATTTACTGCATTTTCAAAAAAATGAAAGCCTCCCCACAAATTACTTTGTTTTCATAACAACAGAAATGCTGAATAGTAGAAATTAAAACCATTAAAACTTAGAGGTCTATAAAATCCTCTCTGCAAATTCATTCATAAGTGTCATAAAAACCATTAGGGGGAGAGAGAAAAAAAAGCTTTGCAAAAATTGCCTTTTTTCTTCAAACCATCTCCCCAAAAATAACTTATTCTACACCCAAGCGCTGTATTGAGGAACTGTACTAGAAGGCAGATTACCTAATAAGATATATTTGGGGAATATTTTTAAGTTGGAAAAACAATGTAATACCTAGCCAGTCTAAAACTGTGCACTTTTCAGACAAAATTCTAATAGATCTAGTCTAAGCTGCTGTGCCTCTTGCAGGCTACATTTTAGATTCTCAGAAGGAATAGTGAATAAAATTAATTATTGCATGTCAGCTTTACACATAAGAACACATTACTGACTGAAAAACAGAGAACACAGAACTTGATGTGGGTCTGACAAATTGTTGACTTGCATTCGGTGGCTTAAAATTGACTCATCTAACTTCTCTTTGTCATTGCCTCGACATCAGCAGACCAGTTGTACCATTAGCCACTCGATAGAAGATTACTTAAAATAACAAAAACTACAAAAGAACAATATAGAATGTAACATTCCATAAAGGAATGAGTTCAGTTAGATTTTCAAACAATTTTCTTGTTGCTTGTATTATTTAATGTGTTGCAGCAGCAACACACAATTCTGCATGCTAAATTTGCCTTAAGTTTTATGGAAGCATTTAAACTTGTCTTTCAGAAGTGAGGGAGAGAAGAGGAAGGGGAAAGACTATCACATTTCTAACAAGAGGCATTCAATATTTAAATAAGCACTTTAAAAGCATCATGTACCTGCCTGAAAAACTATGTTCATCCCAAAACTCTGCAATATTTGATGTCACGTTAGTGGTAGAAAAAAAAAATACTGTATTTGGAAAACTGATGTACATAGTTAAAAAGTTCTGAAGGCATCTTGTCATTCTTATTTAACAGTATATGCTTTGATTTTTTTCAATAATTTCTCTGAATAAGAATTTGTAAAACAACGGGGAATTGTTTCTCAGTATCTCACAGAGCACCTGTTATATCTATCAAGCACCTTAATTTCTGAAAGTAATTCAGAATATTCAGAACTTCATGGAAAGCCTTCATAACATCAAACGGAGTATCTGAGTAAGGCTCTCAGGGTTCCTACTACATGAAAGAAATAAGTGAGGTACATCTGTTAAGAAAACAGATACAAAATATTCTTTGAATTTTACATCTCCAGCGGTGCATGGAAGGAACCAGGTTATGTATAATTTTATTCTTTGAACAGTTAAATACAAAAAGTAACTTCATTCACACGTTTCTCAATTTCATATCTGACTATAGTATTAATTTATTTCTCCTTTTCCTACAAAAATTAATGTGTAAATAAACTCAGCAAATTTAAATCTTTTATGTCCAATAGACTACATCCAACAATTCAACTAAAAGTAATTTGAACTTTCTTTTCTGTACAATACACAAAGAAAAGGCAAAAATGTAGCTTTAGATACAATTTACTATGCAAAATAGTGAGTTTTCCAATTCAGTGAACCTAAAACACAGTTCTATAAGGAAAATTCAGGGACCAAAAAAATAGGTTTGACCTTAAAATCAGTACTTCATAGAATAGTAGAAGTATATGTCCAACACCATTTCATGTTTGAATTAATTATGAAATTCAACCTCCAAACTCAACTAATTCTGCTTAGCCAGTGAAACTAGCTAAAGTAGCAGCTCAAAAATACTCAAATATTTCCTTCAATCAAATTTTTCCAACTCTTACTAACTTTTATCAGAGCCTCTCCAAAATACAGGAAATCACACACACAAAGAACAGATCACTGCAAATCATGCAAATGCTTTTTATTCCCTGTAAATTGACAACAGGAAAGTTGTCACTCCAAGAAAATATTTTTCTTTGTCACTGAAGATCAAGCTAATAAAAGAGCACAAGGCAGAATATACTTCTGAAGATCAGGCTCAGTATGTCTTAAAATTGGGATTCCTCATTCAAGTAAGAGTAATTTATCAATACAGATGGCAGCAAGATAACAAATGACCACAGCTGAAGTCAATACCAATCCTCATACTGACTTTAATGAGAGTTAAATCTCATTCTTACAAAACAGGATAGGCACAAGTAATTGCATCCTTCTCTTAAATCTGTGGCATTTATTAACATTTGCAGAAGTAAACAAGGCAAAACCCCACCCTTTCGTGACTCCTGGGAAAATAAAACAAGTTCTGCCTGTTTTCAGAAACATAAGTAATGCATCCACCCTTCCACAAGCTGAAGATCTAGAACATGTGCAGTTTTCAATAGCAAGCATCATCACCTTCTCTAAAAAACTCTTAATACACGCCTAACAGCATTTTGATTCCAGCAATGATTGAATAATGAGTCTCATTACCTAGGATCTATACAAGCAGGATGCCACACACAAACAAAAAAGCTTATAAACAGAACCAAAACAAAGAAAGTTATCATACAAAAAGTACTAGAATATAAGCTTTACTGATTTAAGTGGTGACTGAATAATAGTGGGGTTTATGCCATTATTCCTCTTCCCAAGTCATCAAAACCTTTTTCCTCCCTATGTAAGCTTGGAATATTATTTACCAATAACAAGGTGGTTGCCCTGAACACTATCATATTACTTCAGAGACTAATAACCTTCTTTGATGCTCATGTATGGGCTTGCACCCCTCACAGATTATTAACAGTCACATTTTTAGATCTTACTGGATTTACTGTAAAAAGGTTTCATCCATACAACTCCAGCATCTGTATCACCAACATTTTTTTTCAAACAGAAACAAAGAATATTTTATTATACAAAAAAATATAATTCTACTCAAAATATTAACCCATTTTCCTGACATTACAAGCAACTTCCTACAACCTCCTTCCTCCGAAATGTGCAAAAGCATCACAGTAAGCACAAAGTATCTGCAGGTCATGTAAAGCATGACTGATGAAGGTACCAAACAGAAATTGTAGAGAAAAAAAAATGTCCTTGGAAGTGCAAGCACTTCTGCAGTACAATTAACTTAATTAACCAGACAACATGAATATTCATAAGGCTGTTAATGTCTCCCCCATCCAAACAGATAAATGTGATGTAATGACTTCCTAGTCAAGCATAGCTAAAATTCTGATGAAAACTGCACCAACATTTTGGTTCTTTGCCTGAAATATCACAGAAATTAACAGGCCCTCAATAATATTTTATTTTCTGAATTAATTGGAAATCATGGATTTATTTAAATGAACCATTTAGGACCAAAAGGTTCCCAGTCATCAGATATAGATTGTCTCTTGTTCTGTAACAACTGGATAGCTTTTTTAATGTCCTTCCAGTTCCCCCTCCCCTTTCTCCCATTCCCCCACCGTACAGTTTCTTAGCAGTAGTTCCCATAGCAACAAACACTCTTGCTAATGGCCAGCAGTACAACTGCAGGCTTCCCCACATCTCATCCATTTGATTTGGACCTGAACAAGGCAGCTCAGTATTTTAGCAAAAACACACTCCCCTCTGGACCTTTCTCTTCAGGAGGTAAACTGTTTCAAGAGCAGCTTCTTCCCATCAAGCTGGCTGAAACTTCAATATGTTGTCTAACCGCTTATAATAGAGGCTAAAATCAGATTTTAAGCTGCTCAGATAATGCTATCCCATAATACAGTTTCTATTTTTACTTGTCTGGAGAATCCAAATAACTGGGTACAAAGGATTTCTGGGGAGAAAAATAATGAATTGACCATTGAGTTCCATCTTCTTCATGTACACAAGTATCATACGTACCTGTTTCCTAACTGACTACTTTTTGGAATATTAATAATATGGAATTAAAATAAGGTATCAATTATTTTTAAGAACCTATTAAGGAGCTTCTCACACTATTATTCTATTAATTGTTCTCTTTCTCTTTTAACAAAGCCTTTGGCCTTCTGCATAACAAGCTGTACAGCATTCTTTTGGGTTTACAAATCCTTTTTGATCATGATGTATTTGTCTTAAACTGAAGAGAGTAAGCACTAATGATGAGGGACAGTGATTGAAGCCTACCCAAACAGCATGGAGTCAAGTGCTGGAGAGATCCTGTCTCAGCACCATCAAGATACCCACAGCAACTGGACTGTAAGTGATGGTCCAACTGCGGTATACAACATTCATTTGCTTCATGTCTTTGAGATTACTGTATCTTTTACCGACACATTCCAAGGGTTTTTTTTAACTTGACAAAAACTAGAGTAATCTTGCATTTTTACAAGCAAGTAGCCTCGTTTAGAAGCGCAAAGCAAGTCAGAGCACTTAAAACCCACTTGCTCAGTTTGGAAGCAACTTGCTCCTTTTTTGTAGAAAACTGAAAACGATTTGCTGTTCACCTGGCTGCAGGAATTTTTTCCTTACTAGTTAAAAAGCTCTGAGAAATTACACCAAGTACTTACATCAAGATCCACACCAGAGGGTAGTGTCCATGCACAAATATCCCTCCTCTTTAAAGAGCAATGATTCACATACCAGTCTGGAATCAGTCCTGCCTGTAGTAATTCTAGCCAAACCTCCCTGCCTGGCCCAAGTTATACACTGAGAAGGGCAAATACAAAAATTGAGGAAAATGGACCCACATACACTCCTCAAAACAAACAAACCAACCAACCACATCACAAGATGCAAGTACAAGTAAATAAAGCAGCAAGAGGATTTTTCAAGAGATGCATACCTTTTCAGGTCTGCAGAAACAAAGGAGAAAGAAAGCATTTAGTGTGCTGAGAATTTTTTTTTAATAATATAACCCACAAAATGTATTCCTGAGACATCATTTAAAAACAGACCCTAAGCATTATTCCAACTGAGAATCCTGCCAAGAAACCTGGAGAGTGAAGCGAAAGAGCATGGCTTATATTAAGGAAATTTCTAGAAAACAAAGTTTTCATTTGGTATCATTTCTGGCATCAAATAAGGGCAAAACTTGATCTTTGCATGGATCAGCTGAAAATTATTTTAGTTTTCTTCTTGCTGAGCTTCTTCCTTTAGGCAAAGAGCTCATCTGTGCCATTACTATAAATTATCATAATGATTTAAAATCTAGTCATTTGTAATCAATCTAAATCACTAATTTAGGACATTTATTCAATAGCTCCCTTAAGTGAAGCTTTAGCACCGAGAACTGCCTTTAGTAGCCAGAACTGTAAAACATGCCAGAGGGACTTAAAACAGGTGACTGACAATATGTAACAGTACCTTTCAGCCTCACCTGCTGGTATTACTCCAAGAGGAACCGGTGCTCTGACAGGCATTGGTATATAGTCTGTGTCTTTTCCAGCATCTATCTGGGCTTTAAGTAGTAGACCATGAACAACTTCACTGACAGATCCGTCTCCACCGACACAAACTACCCTGTTACAAAACAAAAATGCTAAACAGTTCAAAATAAACTCTTCCATCATTGAGCAAACAAATGGAAGGCAGCTATTACACACCATCTATATAACAATATTTCAAATCGCTAAAAAGCATTCTCTCTTTAAGAACAAGCTAGAGCTTCACCATCAGATCAGTGGATGTTAACAAACAAGATACAAGCATCCTTATTTCTGCTCTTTTATCTGAGTAGGAGTAGATATATTTAACAACTTACAAAGCATTTCTTGCCTTATGTCATGTGCATGAACCGATCAGATGGCAGTTAAGCACACGCTCACGTACCTCAGTGGAAAAAGTTCTTTAAATCTTTCAGTGCTGACCCACAGAATGCTTTTTAATTGCCCTTACAATAACAACTCAACAAATACTACAATAAAATAAAAAATACTTGAAAACAGCTAATTCCACACACTATGCAGGCAGTTGAGGGATTTAGCAAGGTATAAAACCCTAGTGCCAGCAATCCTTTGCATGAAGGTACTTAATCACTGCTTCTGGAGCATGTAATTAAACTCCCACCTGCTGTGGCTATAGAGGGGAATATATTTGTCTGTAAAAGCTCTGTTACAGCAAATGTGTTTTTTTTTTTTTCTTTCTGTTTTTGCTTAAGTCACTTTTAAAGTGATTCTCCAAATTAGTAATGTTTGAAAGTTAAACAATTTTAAGGTAAACACATTTGAATGATAAAAATAGTAATAGTACACTCCAAGCAATATAAATGTCATGTTTACTTTATGGGGCATTTACTTTCTTTTTTCATATATCTATATGAATACAGTTGTGAAACTATGTCCAATAATTCAACCAGACAAAACTGGTAAGCTCTTTATAAGAAAATACTCATTATGTTATTAAATGTTTAAATTAAATTATCTCAACTCCTTTAACATTTTTCTTCAGCTCCCATTATTATTTCCTAGCTATTTTTTAATTTCTAAATTTTTAGGAATGTTTCCTCTATCTAGCTAAACACTGCCCACATTAAAAAAGAGTATATATCAAAAGTTCGTAGCACATTTTCTTCCTGCTCATCTCCTGTCTTTTGTCTCATTTTTAGTTTAGATTGGTTTACTCCTAGGCTTAAGAGTTTCTGCCACAGCAGCAAAACCAGTTAATCTTTGTAGTCTGATAAACTGTACATCTGGAAAGACTTATGTGGATTGTCTTCTGGCTATTAAAACTTTTGAAAACAGATACATTTCCTTCTCATTTTGGGGAGCTGTGTTTGTTGTTATTGGAAATAGATGAAGATTCTAATGAATACTATAACAATGCTGCAAACTTTGTTTTTTATTAATTTAGCATTAATCATCAAGAGTTGCGCCTTTTTGTCTGGAAATAGAGATACTGTCAGGGACCAGGAATTCCAAAGCTCATCAGTGAGAGCCTGCTACTCCTAAGCAGTAGAAAGTCTTGAGCAAACAGATTTGACTAAGACCTTGAAGAAGGCTTCTTAGAGGAAGAAACATCTGTCTAACCATCAGACACAAGTTTCTTAATCTACTGTTCACTGAAGTCTGACTAACCTGGGCTACTCTAAACAATAAGCATAACACCTTAGACTCTTGATTAGGGAAGAAATGCATGCGTGTATATCGTGTATTTCTGTCACAGTACAAACAAGAAAACGCAGCTGAAATAGCAGCATCAAATTTTGTCACCAAGGCTTGGCCCCACGGCGAGGGAAAAAAAGCACACTGCCAAGTTGGCAAAGTGCCTAAATTTCTAGTGTTGGCAAGAAAGAAAAAAACTGGATAGCAAAAAAGGTGGAGTATACAAGATCCATGACATATGCCTAGAATCTCGCAAAACAGAGTGGGAACAGGAGAAATCAGAGAACAGAAATTATATAGAGAAACAAACAGCTTTGGCAAAAAATTAAAACATAGCAGTACTGCTTACAGAAAGCGCTGAGATACAACCTTCCAGTTTACTACTGCAAATTATAAGCTTCAATTTACTTCATATGCTCTTTAACGTGTAAGGAACGGTAACTCTCAGAGAGAAATTCAAGATAATAAATTGTTTGTTGCTATTCTGCTTACCTACTGTAATGAATAAAAAACTGTTGGGTCTTGCCCTTTATACATATTTACTTGAATTAGCTTTCAGTCAATCTGAAATAGGCCACACCTGAAAAGCATGAGCTAAGTTAGTACAGCAGACTACTGCACGCAGGCATGGCCTTCAGTCCACACCTAACCCACCTCCCGCTGCTCCCAAGCTTGGGCAAGTCTGATCAGGTATACCTGAACTCCGCCATGTAGGAATAGCCCAAAAATTACCTGACAGCTTACTACCACACACAGTGCCTTCCACATCTACAAGGAGGTACAGAAGTGCTGTTCTAAGCAGGGAACTAAGTGACAGATGCAGGGTCTGACTTGAACAAAACTGGACAGGAAGCCAGGGCAAAACAGGAAAGAACTGAAGTCTGCCAAGTCACAAGCTGCTCAAGAGACAAGTTAAACTTCTCAAGACTTAATGGAAATACTGAAAAGACATTACATCAGGTGGCTGCTAGAACTGCTAAAAGCCTTATTTTTCATCAGTAGGACAATGTCATTGTTGGGGAGTTAATTTTCAATTCAAACCAGATTCCATGCATTTTCTCATTTAATTTTCAATAAAACAAAATTGTTATTAAAATTTTATTTGGGAAAGACTGAAGTGGTTTGGGGGGCCTATAAGATTTTTTTTATTCTTGGGCTAGACAGCAACATGCTTCACAAGAACATAATCAAAAGTATGCCATAAGCCTTTGAACAATTTGGAAAAGAAAATACCAATTTCAAATATTCTTTTCTTGTTCTTAAGAACACCGCTAAAGATAATGGAGAAGAGAAATAAGTGATGTTTTGTAGCTTTCTTTTTCAAATTAGCAGACTTTTAGTGTAATATGAATTCTGACTTCAGCCTCAGTCTCTGTAGAAAGCACCCCAAATTAGCTCTTTAACAGGATACTTCTCTGTATTGGGGTTTATTGAATGAGCACACAGATGGAAGTCAGGCTATTTGAGAAGTTATAAAACTTGTTTTTCAAAAACTTTAGAAATTTCTTTTTTTGCTCATAAACTCTGTTAATTTCCACAGGAGAAAAAAAAAACTCCATCACTTAAACAGCTAATTTAGAAATGACAGGGATCTTTTCACCTCAGAAATCCTAGCATCATATTGACTTAAGGGTTATTTTCTTCCAGCTTCTTCTGTTCCTATTTCCCCTTAGTTCTGGCTACAGGAGAGAAGTCTTACAGAAGAAGTACTCCAGTGACTCTACCCAATGATCAAAGATGAAACAACTCAAACAGGACTCAGAGTAGAAGGGGTTCTTCTCTGTCTTCATATCTGCTTCCCAGGACAGGCTAGTTCCCCAGCTAGCATCCCAAAAGGCATGTCTTAATTGGAAATAAATTATCCTCAGAATATGAAATACATGCATACATTTTCATATATATTTTCTTGCCTAACTCTGAGTTTCTAGAACTAATAGAAATTGACTATAAAACACTATCAAAGCCTTCTTGTATGGCTCCTTGCATATTCCAATAAGAGTTGTAGGAATGCTGTAAAACTTCCATGGTATGCAAAACTATTCTTACGTATTATTGAATCTTATTATTGAATGACTAATGTAAAAATACCAAATATTTCAGGATTAATCCCAATAGCAAGGTCTTTAAAATGATTGAACAAGCATTTTCACTCTTGACTTAAGTAAGTTTGAATGATTTATTTTTTTTAAATGGAGAAAATATTTTTAAACTTTTAAATAAAATGTTCTCCTTAAGAACCATTTGAATGGACAGAGTGAAATACAAGGCACTTGTGTCATTCTTGCATGTACAGAGACTGAAACGCTCATGAAGCATAAAAGAAAGCTTTATGTTTATTTACCATCATTTATGAATCTAAAATACATACCTATTGCAGTAAGTAATAAAAAATAAAGCATCTAGTAAGAAATTATTTTGTCAGGCTTAATATATATGTGAAACAGAGTAACTCAGGAAACACCTACTAGCATAGTTTTGGATGGAATACAAAATTAAAACTAATACATGAGGTTCACTAACGTTCATTGTCACTAACCAACTTACCCATCAAATGCCTGGAGTTCACATTCTTTCAGTACTGACAGAGCATGTCCTTCATACTCGGTTACTGTGGAAAACAACATTAATTATCAGAAGATTACATAATTTTAAAGGGTTTTTTAAATTTTTGCCCTTCTAATATAAGGAACACAGTCACTCAGTTCAGATTTTTTTTTTTTTTAATCATTAAATGCCTTGAAAGTATGAGAAGGTATGTTTTACAGTTACGCTAGCTAAAAGGCAAGACACATTAAAACTCAGCTGCCATCAGACTCATAGCTATTTAGTGCATTTAAATTCACAGAATTCAAGATTATGTTTGTTGCATCAAAATGTAAGTTTTAGCATTTACACAGTTGGTAAACTTTAGGAAAATGTAAGCATATCTTCAGTTAAGACTGAATTATTTCAGTATCAATCAAATTTAATTGCCTTTGTGTTAGGATATGCAAATTGCAAAATCAAAAATATGAGGAGTTAAACACAGAAATATGAAATGAAGCCAAATACCAGCGACAACAGAATATAACACACAGAAAGGTGGCACAAGTATACACCAGAGTTCATAGCCTCTGGAGGAAATGAATCTGTCACTCTACATTGATGTCTCTGTGTTTGCTGATACCCTACATAATACTGTAAATGCCAGTGAAGACAGGATAAACTGGCACACTACAGATGGCACAAAGCATCATAACTACATTTAGCATTTTCTAGGCCAGCTTTGCCAGAAGAGACAGCCCAGCTGCACCCACCCATCAAAGGTTTTTGCTGACTGACATGACACTTGCAGATGGATTTTTTGTGTAAGAATGTGCATTATTATATGCAAAATTACATTAATCTTTCATGCTTGTCTGTCCCTGGTGCTGGCATAGTTCAAGGCTTTTATCCAGTGTTTCTAAACACTGTTAAAATTATTAGTCTTGGTGTCCAAAACAATCATTCCGTATCTGTACCTGTTATAACAGTATTTCTACAGACTATTCAAATGCTGCTTACAAGAATTAGAAACACCCCTCTCTCCCTGTATTACACACACACACAAGAATGTGTGTATACATAGTGAGCATATATATAACCTTCTTTTTCAAAAAAGAAAGCAAAGTGATACAATTTCTACACTTCACACTAAACAATTCTATATCAGCACAAAACTTCAAAATCTCCTAACTCATATTAGCAAAGTTGTATTGCTTGGTGTTTGGGAAAATCTTAATTAAAAACTAGAGTTATTTCGATGACATCAAAGGCAGAGAATTATAATTTTGCTACAAAAATACCTATCACTAAAATAGCTTTCAGGAATTATTTACAGAATTTACTGTCACCTCTTCAGGAAGATGAAGGCACAGTATTTATTGTGCTCAGTTTTGCTTTTCCAACAAGAACTGTTCATTTATCATCATCGGTAGGTTGTGAAAAAAGTAACCAATAAAACTGTGCATCATGCATAACGTAGAAAGGTTCAAATATCTTACCATTACCTTACTTGTAAAAAAAACCCTTCCCATGAAAACATACGGCTTGTTACCAGGTGACATGCCTTCTTAAATGAACGTGATGATTTGGAAAGTTGTAAGTATAGTCTCATTAAAATGGTATGGTAAATAAGATTTTATTTTTTAAAAGAAAACATGCTCAGCAGTTTCCTAATGTAACGTATGTAACATTTATTATTACAAAATTAATTCACTCAAAGAACTGGGACATGAAAATAAAGAGGACTCAAGTCTACAAAGAAATAAAGGCGATAAAAATAACAAGTGTTAGCCAGATTGACAGCGACTCCATCCTCTTTGTATCTAATAGCTTAAGTTTGAAAATTATATAGGAAGACTACTGCAAGGTTTAACACTTGGGATAACTCCAAGAAATTAAAAATTAGACAAATGATAGAAGTACACAGCATCTATTTTGAAACGTGACAAAAAGGTGGTGAATAAATGAAGTTTCCAGTAAAAACTTAATAATAACATACAGAAAACTGACGAACTACAAAAAAAATTGAAAAGAATTCAAGACAGACACAAAAAGACCACATCTAAAAAGGTTTTCTGCAGGCTTGACAACCTCCAGATGGACATGTTAAAATCATTCTGATATCTAGGAAAAAGCTAGATGCTTGAAAATTCGGTTCTGTTCTAATTCAGGGAAAAGAAAAAAAAAAATCCAAACAAGAAAAACCCCTAAAAAATACCAAACGACAAAACCAAAAAAAAAGGTCACACAACAAATTTGTGTAAGAGGAAGAAAGAGCTTCTTTCATGGTTTGAAAAAGATTATATATTTGACAAAAATATTATAAAAAAAATATTATTTAATGCTTTTTTAAAACCATTTATAAGCATAATTGAGAAAGGTTTCCCTTTTCAAAGACATTTTATTCCCAAGTTCTAAATTTCAGTATGCATTAAGTCCTCAAGTAATGGCATTCTGAAAAAAAGGGCATGGTAGTGCAGCTGATGTGAATAGTCACACATACTCCAAAATGTTCTAAAATCTTATCTCACTTAGGCAAGAAGAAAATAAGGGTTCAGCCCCTACACACAGAAAAAGCAACATATCATTTGTTCAGCCCTTCAAAACATGGGACACTTCCATGACTCATACAAATACTGGCACTCATGTCACCAACTAATGTCAATAGGATTAAAACCGTTAATGAGAACAACAGATTAACTGGTGTAAACACTGGAGGAAAAAATAATGTTATTTACTCTATTGTAAGTTTAAACCAATGCTATTTGTCAAATTCTCAATCGCTATTTTCCTTTGTGACTCTGCCTAAAACAGGAGGGTGAGGTGGGGCTATATTTTGCCTAACTATCCAGCTTGTAATTGTGCACAAATGAAAGCAGAAGAGCCAAAACTAGGAAGAGAAGTTAGACAAGCTAGGAGTCTGTTGGGATTACCTTTATTTATTTTTCTTCAGCATGTGTAAGATTTTGCAGGATTCTAATATATTTCTAAAACAGTAGCTCAAATTATCACTGTTGGCCAGTACTTCTAGGTATCTTAAATATGGAGTGAGCTTTTGTTGAGCTGGATTTTCAGAACAGTCACCGTTCTCCTAACAGCCATATCCCAGCTGCAGCACTCCAGACTGCCAAACTCTTAAAAGACTGTATATAAAGACCAGCTTTTAAGTATGGCTTAGCCTTAGCTACAGTTAAAGCACTCCTTCAGTTTAAATTTGCTAATTCCCACTTTCTACCCCACTGACTACTTCAGAGATTTGTTTAGTTCCATTTAACAAAAATAAACCAAATACCCAACAAAACACAGTCCACCTTTTAAGGCTTGTGGTTAATTTCACCAAAATTGATACATCCATAGGGCGCAAAGTAATTTTGAAAAAAAAAAAAAAAAAAAAAAAAAAAAGAAAGAAAACCTTACCAAATTGACAGATAATTGGAGAAAGTAAATGCTACTTCAGAGCTCACTTGTTTACATACATGCCTTTTGACTGCTTTACACCCTTCAGAAGGAAAGAACACCTGTACTCCAAGCCTCTTTGAAACAAAAGTTTATTTCAACAGAATTTACAATGAAAAATAAGCTCTGGCAAGCTTGATCATGTAGGAACCAAAATGACAAAATAGCAACAGCCAGCTACTAAAGCACAAAATTGGACGAGAGCAGCTCTGTTGTTCAGCACTCCACTGTCAAAGTGTGGGTTGGTGGGGTTTTTAGTAACCTGCAAGTCTTGTGTATGCACTGGAAGTCATGTCAAAGATTCAAATTTGCTTTAACATTTTTGTGTACAATGAATTTTAAGCTTTAAATACATATATGTGAAAAGAGTGAAAGTAAACTATTTTCAGTGTAAAAATTGTACAACAGCCTTCAACTTTTAGTACACAATACACCCTTGTACACCACTACATATGGAATTACTGGTCATGTTTCATAAAAGCAGTAACAGCGAGATGCACGCTCCAACTTCACAAAATGCAAAACAATTAGGGAGAAAAAAATCCTGTTCAATGTACTTGAAATGAGGCACTTAGTTTTATTAGATGGCACCAATGGATAGAGCTTTTACTCAGAATCCCCCCTTTCCTTTTTTTTTTTAATGTATAGCTCAATTATTTTCTTCTCTACCAGCATTCAAAACTGTGCTGTAGTTTTCTCATTTCGCCTGTAGGAGGAGTGTTAGGCAGCTAATAAGCCCAATAGTATTTGGACGTTGACAAAGTAACTTTATTTTAAGGATAAGCCATTAAACTTCTATCTGGTTAAAACCAGATGTTTCTTTTCAAAATTAAAAAAAATAAAAAATAAAAAATTAAATGTAACTGTTTCTTTCAATTAGGAGAAATACTTGTAAAGCCACTACAAATTATAGTCATAGCTCACACTAAATTCTATTAATTAATCTGTAAAAGTATTGATACAGATTTGGCTTATTAGTTCAGCTTTAGGATTCCAGGTGACATCACATATCTAAAAATTAATCATATACAAGTTAATGATAATGCAGCCTTTAATGGAGTTTAACAAAGTTATGTTCACTGTAAAGATAAACACTAATCTGTAGTAAGAAGAAAAAAAAAAGTCATTTTCTTTAAATAGTTGCTTACATTAAAGTAAAAATAAATTTAACAACATAACAGTCAGTCATCTCTTACTAAGGTTTGCATGATAAAGAAAACTTTTTCTAAAAAATTGTGACCAAACTAGGCTACATTCAATATCTAAGGAGACAACATTATAGGACAAGGGTTAATTGTTTTAAAATAGATGGAAGCAGATTCAGACTGGATATAAGCTAGAAATTTTTTACACTGAGGGTGGTGGAACACCAGCACAGGTTGCCCAGAGAGGTGGTGGATGCCCCATCCCTGGAAACGTTCAAGGCCAGGTTGGATGAGGCTCTGGCAACCTGATCTGGTCGGGGATGTCCCTGCTCCTTGCAGGGGGGGTTGGACTACATGGCCTTTACAGGTCACTTCCAACCCTAATCATTCTATGATTCTATGATTATCATTAATCTGTTTACACTATCATTTATGTCTTGCAGGTGAAAAATACGTCTGTGAGAATCAGAACTTAAGTAAAGCTGTCAGCATTCCCTTGTCAATTAAGGGAAGTTAAGAAATTATCACTACGTAATTTTCATACAGATTGAATTTTTTTCACACATTCTCATGCACCTTTAATCTTCAGTGATTTTACTTTAAATTGTGGGCTAAATAATTCAAAAATACATAGATACAGGTAATAAAATCAGCAAGATAAATCTCATACAAACACTTATTGCACTATTATATCCTCGGGCCTAATGCAGATTTACTCAGAATTATTTGTGGCCTGCAACCTGAACTGGTCATGATTTCACAAGAAGTTTAAGGGACAAGTGTAGGATGAGTCCTCTGTCCTATAATTTGCTTAAGATTAAATTGTTGGGTTTTTCTTTTTATTTTTATATGAAAATCAATTTCAACAGACATAGGAAAAAGACTTTTTGGTGTTAACATGTCTTGCACCAGAGTTTACACTTCACATGGATATGAAATGCATAACCAAAAAATAGCAGTGTATTAAAGGGAATTTTAATAGTACGGATATAAATTACTTGGAAGGGGGAATACTAGTATCACTTCTCTGTAAACTTGGGTGGGTTTTAGGACCAAGTTTGATGCAGCATAAGTTTCAGTCTCTTCACAGAAGGGGACAGAATTAATGATCAGATCATTAACATTCTACTACTTTAAGAAAATTTGTTTTTTTTCCCTGTTCACTTTCTTATAAAATGTCAATCAAGTGAAACAGACAAAGGACAAATTCATGACATAAAGCAGAACTCTGGCAGAATTTGGGGCCTTAAATCCAAACCTGCTATCGGGAACCTATTGTTGAGCAGAAGGCAGCATCACTACAACACCGAAGTTGTACCTTCAGTCTCCAGGCACCAAGTTGTGCCTGTGTGCCTCGTAAGAACTGCCCTCACCATCACAGTACTTAATCACTTAGGCTCCCAGGTCATTCCTGAAACTGAGTCAGAATCCAGAAATAACGTGTCCTTCAGATAAGCCTCTCTTATAACGTCAAGCCGACAGGTGTTCTCAGAAAAGAAGTAATATTTAAGGACATGTGTCTGTCAGAACACAGGAACAACTCTTAGCATGCACATACGAGACTGTCAGACATTCAATGCTTGTTTCTTTTTATATAAAGCTTGCTTTAGAAGTATGAAAAATACGTAACTACTATTGATATCTATAGGGGGAAAACTATCAAATTATAACAGAATTACTAACGTTTTTAAATTAAATAAAAATATATTGCATTGTAATAACTACAAATCCAAACGTACTACTTGTAAGCAAAGCCAATAAGGATCAGCAGTAAATTCAAATTGTCTTGCATGCTTAAGTACTAGTTTCACAAAGGATTAAACTATGCTTTAGAAGCAGCTTACCTGTGACATCAGTTTTGATGTCAGCAAGTTTAAAAAGAGGTGCAACTTTTTCATAATAAACATGAGTGGCTTCTCTTTTGTGGCTGCTTGGATTAACAAACACTTTTAAGGATTTTGGTCTGTTTTGAAAACCTAAAACAAAAACACAAAACATGTCAGTTTACACACAGACCAGCTATTTCTACAGCTTAAATTAATTTTTAATATTAGAACTGTTACAGTACTTTAACAGGATAAGTAAATTAGAGTTTAAAAAGGTCTCAACTTCTTGGATACATGCTACTTATTTTAGAATCTCAGCACTGGTTACTTTTGTGTGTACAGATAATAAGAAGTAGAAATGAATCACATACTAACCAAAACATTGTAGGAACACTCTTCCCATGAAGTAATTTTATTAATTGGAATATGCTTTTTTTGTTGAATGGTAAATAATTACTTCAAAAACAATAACATCACTCCTCGAGTTGTCTTTTCTAGAATTGCCATGATTCAGTGAGGTTTGCTACAAAAAGCAAGTGGTGGCATGCAATACTGCTGTATCTTTGGTAGTTATTTAAAATATATGATCTGAACAATTTTGTGTTCAATTATTCATTTACAAATTCTAAATTTTCCTTTAGTATCAGGTTAGACTATCACTTTCTTAGCTAAATGAAAGCTAGAAGATCTGGCAAGTATGCTGTTTTCAACATTCAAGAACAAAATTAGTAGCAGGCCACAATTCTGAAATGAACTAAGAGTGAAAACACATTCTCCTGCCTCACATATAGAGTATTACTTCAATATTTACAGCAACGTGTACCTTCAGAGTATCAGCTGGGACTCCCTGAAACTGTTCCTCCCTTACTCTACCTCAGCAACTGAACAGGATCAATTCCTCAGAGAAATTATAGCTAAATACTATTTCAGCGTCAAAGGGGAAGTATTTCTTAAGATCAAATTATAACAAATTATAAAAGTCCCATAGATTATTTTTTCACTTATTTAAACACATTAAAAAATCTGGAAATGAAAATAGCACTTTTTCCAGCTTGTGTTAGTAAATCTTAAAAGATTTCTTAAAGATACTGAAGGAAATTACCAGACAAGTTTGCTGCTCTAATCTGAAAGCATAAATAAAAACCAAGATTTCTAATTACATTTATGGCAAAATGTTACACACAGTGCCACGTCATTACACAGCAAATTAATCCTGATGAATCCTGAATGCCTTCAGTAATAAGCCTTAGTACCTATACTAAAGACTATGTCCTTTAAGAAGGAGATAAAAAGGAAAGAGGGAACTTGGTGAGGGCCGTGGATGTGCTGGAGGGCAGGGCTACCATTCACAACGCCTTGATTAGCTACAAGAAAGATTGGACAAACTCCTCAAGATGTTCAATAAGGATGAACACGAAGTCCAGCACCTGGCCTGGCAAACCCTAACAGTGCAGGCTGGGGATTGACCAACTATGCAGCATCTCTTTAGAGAGCATCCTGAAGCTCCTGATGGACAAGGAGTTGAACGTGAGTAAACAGTGTGGCATTGATGCCGTGAATGCCAACTGCTTACTGGGTTGCATTAACAAGACGATACCAGCAGTTCAAAGGATGTGATTATGCACTTATATTCAAAGTCTTTTGAGCCTCAGTCTCAAAAACTGCATCTACTTTTCAGCCCTCCAGCACCAGACTGATCAAAGGGATCGATCCCAACAGAGAACTGTGACTTCAGCAAGGGGCTGGGACAAGCCACATACAAGAGGCAGAGGAAGCAGGCTTTGTGTAGCCTTGAGAACAGAGTATCTACCTAAATGCTGTCCTTACTATCTACTGCGGGACTAGCAAAGACTACCGAGACAGACTTCTTGCAGGTGCAAGGACAAAAAGGCAATGGACAAGTTGCAGCAGGGTATATTCCAATCTGAAGTAAGGAAAAGACCCTTCACAATGAGGGCAGTTAAGCTATGGATCATGTTGTTTAGAGAGGCTGTGGAATGTCCATTCTTAGAGATTTTCAAAACTTATCTGGACATGGCTCTTAGCAACCTAATCTTGTTTAGAAGCATACCTGCTCTGAGCAGGAGGATGGAACAGAAAATCTCCAGAGGTCCATTCCAACCTAAATTATTCTTGATTCTCTGGAAACAGAAACAAGCACTGCAGGTACGTACTGTAGTGTAATTTCTAATCATAGTGATTACAACACAAATAAGGAAGACTACGGGGAACACAGCAGTTCCTAAAGACCATTAAAACATACAAATCATCATCATAAAGACATTACAATAATAGTTATTCAAGACACTTACTGGAAATAAGCTAGAGTATTATTGCAGTCTTTTAGAAGTTACAACAATATTAATACCAAAATAATAATTTCTGTGGCTTGATACGTTGCTTAAAGTACCCATATAAATTAAATTGAAAACTATAAGAATAAGGACTCTTGATTTAATAGAGAAGAGATTGAGCCACATTCATTAATGTGCTGTCATCTTTCTTATCTTGTCTGCAGGAACTCCCGCCTGTGATCAGCTGGCCCTAAATGCTCAACTCCCACCAACACCCAGAGCCAGAAAACTGTAAAAACTTGACTACAGAGTCTTTAATTTGTAGGTAAATTATATCTTTAAATATGATATATATATATATATGCACACACAAGCTTATGATACACAAAGCAGAGGGGAAAAGGAGGAGATTACAGAGTTTGTAGAAGTAGAAAAAGACGATCATAGAATCATAGAATAGTTTGGGTTGGAAGGGACCTTAAATACCATCTAGGTACTCGGTGGCTGCTGTAAGGTTTCCCCTGGACCCTTCTCCCCTCCAGGCTGAACAACCAAATTCTGTTATCCATATAGTGAGAGTTACAATTCATTTTCTGGTAGTTAAACCACCATTAGGAGGAAGCTGAACATCAATATTTCACTTAATTTTTTATACATAAAGGTCAAAAATAGTTTAGTCCCATATGGCAGTATAAAGTTCTAAAAGAAAGTATAAGTAGGCATAGGAAAACAGACTTTTCAATGGGTAGGGAAAAAAATTCTTAGGTTTTTAAAGAAATTTAATTGAATTTGTTTCCTTTTTTAAAAAAAAAAAGTTAATTCATTAAATGATTCTCAAACATGAATTGTATTTATAATTATATATTAGGCATTTGAGCAGAGATACAGTACACTACTGCTGTGGTCTTGTTTGTGTCAAATGATTGCCAACTGACATGAACGGATGATCCTGACAAAAATTATTATTTATCATTCCCAGCATGCACTGGACATGTTATAAACACATCAAACAACCGAGTTTAATGAAAGAACATCCAATAATAGTCAAAGACGAAACTTTCACGCAATTATATGGTGCAACTACTATAAAAGTTTTTTTAAAATAATAATCATCTTTTAATTGTCTTTAAACAACATCTATATGAATGAATCCATCTCGCTGACTACAGTCTGCAACTGATTTCAGTCTGTCAGCCTTTTGGTGTTCTCCTAACTGGTATTCTGTTATTGTTTTCTGTGGCTGCTCCATTTGAAATGAACCAGCAGCCTAAAGCAGGAAGGCCAACTGTTCCTCTAGTACTAACAAATGTGCTAATATGCGCTAGTTTAAACTTGATCTATCAAGTGAATCAGTGAACCATGAAGGGTGGTGGGTCAATCAGGGTGTTCTGAAAACAAAGGCTCCTAGGGCAGCAGAGACGCTATGCTCAGACATACATCTGTGCTGCTTTCAGTTCCTAGCTTCATGAAAACAGGTTTATGTTACAAAAGTTAAGAGCCTGGAATCATGTCACTATCGCATACATTTATAAATACTTTTTACAACAGTAAGAATATTACACATGAGGAAAACTAATAATATGAGACAGATTTGTTAATGTAACTATGGAGATACCACTGTTAATATTAACTAACCAAAGTTAATGTTTAACATTAATGGTTTAATTAAAACTTCATGCATGAAGTTTCAGACATTCATATCAAACAGCAGTGTGAGAGATACTACAGAATAGTAGATAAAAATAAAATGCCCTTCATGCATTTTTTTACTACTTATCATTTATTCTTAACCATATTTACTGTCTTCTGTTAGTTTACACAGTTTTCAAGTAAAACTTTTTCAAATCACTGTTAATAAGTCTTATCTTGCTAAAAAAAAAAAATTCAAAAAGAATTGATACACATGGATAATTACGCACTTCTCCTTCATTTCTGGGCCTGTCTTAAACCTTTAAGAAAGACCAGGTATTTGTACGCAAAGAAGATTTTAAAGTAAACAATGAATTCCACTGACACAGTACATCCATGGTTACATGCCTGTAAGCCCAGTATAAAAAGATGTGATGTATAAATGGAAATCACTGAGAGTCAAGTGTACAACAGGTCTGGCATGAGAACAACAGCACGCTAGAATCTGTCTAAGCTGCCATTTGGGGCTTTCTAAGAGGCTGTTCAGACCCAAGGCCCCACAGGTGCATGCCTCAAGATGGCAGTGGCTATCTTACATCAGTTTAACAAATACACACTATGCAGAAGAGCACAGTTTTCGTGAAGACCATATCATTGAGCAGGCTCTTCATATCTAATTGGAATGCATCTGAGAAGCAGCAACATTACGCTGAAAATAAGAACTTAATTAAAAGTGGGAAGATGGTAGTACACGTGTTTTGTTACCCTATCACACATACACAAAAAGCTGTAATAGCACCCATTCTGACTAAATTCAAAACAACTACATTATATCTGTGTGCTCACTTATATGATGACAGGCTTCACAAAAAATTATAGCCTACTTAGACCTTAAATTGAAGTAGTCTGAATACAAATTCAAAGCAACAGAGGATACTTGTTATGAAGACAGTAGGAATGAATAGG
>WHYT01016456.1:0-35757 GCA_009806455.1 Tetrax tetrax | reverse complement strand
AAAAAAAAAAAAAAAAAAAAAATCTTCACTAGAATAAATCTCCAGATAAAACTCTAGCTCATATCATCACTGGTAAACCTGCTATTGTTGTTCCTTAATTAATGTATGTACATAAAAATCCAAAAACCTGTCAAAGAGCAAGGTAAACAAATAGAAATTGCATTTCTTTTCAAAGGAGACAACTTTTAGTAATATTTAGCCATTTTGACAAATAAAAGTATATGTTTACAGACAGCCAAACCCAAATGTATACCAAAAGAAGGTAAATCACCTTCTTTTAATTTGCTCCAGCCTAGAAGCAATTAAAAAAAACTTCAAGTAAATAATGCAGCAGTTAATGAAAATTTACTTTGTGATCAGCTCGAGATGAGAAAAAGACATGCACTTAAATTTTGACTATTTTAGAAAGATGAAATTTTAACTTTATCCTGCAGTTCGTAAGGAAACCAAAAAGAAGCCAATTTGAGTTCATTACAAAGATGTCAGCAGCACTATTATGAAAACAAGCTTGGCCAAAAACTGTGAAAATTCATCACTGTTTCAAGAAGAGATATATCAATGTGCCTTTTGAGATTTCAGTTACTGAGGAATCAACAGAAGTTATCTGTATTTTATACTTTTAGTCCAGCCTTGAATCCCACTGGAGACTTCCTATCAGTGTCTGGTACATCTTAAATCAGAAGACTTTTTTCTGAGTTATACCATTACTATACCATCACTGTCTGAATTACAGGTAATGTGTCTCTGTCACATCAAATGCAGAAATGCTGCTGCTTTTTGCCGATTTTCTGGATAGAAATGCAGTTTGAACATCTACTCAGACTTAAAATGTAACAGTGTGAAAACTACTTCTATTGCAATTACAGAACTTAAAAAAATATACACATTAGCAAATGATATTTTGGGGGCTGTGTTTGGTTATTTTTTCCCCCTCTGAGTCCTGATTATTCCTGAAATAAAAGGCAAGGAGAAAAATGTACAGATTAGAGATCAAGAAAAATCTGCTGAAGGTTTGAGCTTCTGAAGAAAGACTGAAGCTGAAAGAACTAGAAACAGCAACATGGCGCAGAATGATGTTTTTCAGGTTCAGGTGGCTTCCGATTACAAAGCTACAAAACAGAGACTGCACCTCGAAGTCAAGGCAACCTGAGCAAGAGACACTGCAGCTTTTTTTCTGTGAACATATGGTATCACTGCTCCTGATGGACGGAGGGTAATCTGGGAACAAAACAGACATTTGCTCCTTATGCAAATGTCCTTGCCTTTATGAGGAGCTGGAGATCTGCAAGAATCTTGGCACTTCTGCAGATTTAGATATTTTGTGATAAAGTCTTTCAAAAAGGGGCAAGGGAAGGCACTTTTTAATACACATTTTCATTTGGAAAATTCAAAGCATATTGTAAGCAAACAACGTAAGAAGGCACCATTAATAACATATTATTTTACTCTCACTAATATCTGCTTTTGACAAATTCACTTTACTGGAAGAACACTATAAATCACGATTGAAAGTGTTGTTATAAACACTACAGATGTGTAAGATTTGAATTCTGTAATCTGGCTCAGAGTTTTAAAAGTCTATTACAAGATGGGTTGTTTTTCTTCTGTAATAAACTCATCTGCTATAGTCTGTAAACAGAGACATTTTGGAGCTAAATCAGAGAGTTTGGTTTGCATGGGGGTTTTTTTGTTGTTGTTTTAAATCACAAGTGTGTTACATTCTGTGTCTTTCCAACACTGAAGTATTAAATTACAGTGGAAGGTTTTGGTTTGTTGGCTTTTACCCCCCTAAATGGTGAATAATTTTTTTTCTAAAATTTGATACAGCTTCCATAAAAAAAAAAATGCAACCATCGTGTTAAACAAAGCATCCTGAAGCTGGCATTAGCCCAGGCAAACACAGAAGGATATTTTTATAACCAAGAATTGCCTCTCATCACTAGCTAGTGTCAATGCATTTTGTACCAAATTATACAATAAGAGTCCTACAGAACCTTAAGAGCACTTCCACCTGTGAACTCATGAAGAAATGGAAAGCATCTCCCGTTAGTCTCTTAAAGAATCTGCAGGTTTAAAGTGGGAGCTCCTGAACAGTCACTGGGAAGTCCCTGAAGAGTTTCCAGGACTGCAACAACTGTAGTACCATCAGATGTGCTGCAATTCTGAGTGAAAACATCCACAGTATATTCTATTTCTTCAAGAAACAGATTTCCCAGAATACTCTTCAGTCAGAATACAGTAAGCTACTTTTTTTAAGTAGCTTACAAAACATTTCCAAAAAGTAGCACCAATTTGTTTAATTTTCACAGATGCATAAGTGAATTATTGTAACTTTCCTAAATTTTATACTTCACCATGTAAAACTTCAGTATTTAACAAAGTTTTCCAGAAACAACATTCGTATCTTTGTGTCTTAGCTTCCACAGGCAAAATATTTTTCTAAGCATCACTCAACCTCATGTATTGCCAATAGAAACAAATCTGAAATAATAATTACATCAACCCCAATTAAGTGCTTACCATTCAAAATTTCCTTTAGATGTCTAAACCATGACTGACAATGATCTTCGCTTAAGTTATTTAAATGGATAGCACAATCTGTTAGTTTGTTTTCTTCTTTATTCAAACATTTAAAAATTGTGATACCCAACAAAGTACCACCTTTTTTCTGTCCTACAAAACGACGACGTTTTAGTTTTACTGAAAATACATCTTTCATTTCAATAATCTCCTCTTGAGCCTGTAAAACCATACTGGAATCACCTGTAGGGAAAAAAAAATAAACAAGAAGTGTTAACAATATGATTAGGAGAATATCTAAAAAATTACAGAGTTATGGTTTCATGTCTAGCTTCATTAGTTGCATCTCCTCATGCCTATGTCAAAACTTAATGCATATCATTTTCCTCAATCACTGGTCTTACATTTTACTTACTTTCTGTTATTTAGGTTAGGTATCCAACTATACAAATGGCACAATTTCAAAGAAATTGCTAAAAATTTCTATTTCATCCATTTCCTGATATAAAAAAAAAAATATTAATAAAATTGCAGTCTCTAAGAACAGTGAACCACCTTTTTGTGTGTGTGTTTGCATTCAAAAAGCAAATTCTTCATTGTATTCTCCTAAATCATGGCTCTCAGATATTAGAAGGTGTGCTATGATCCAAGCTGACTATATGCCAAATTTATTTTTTCACTCGATAGAACTGTGCCTTTTGGGTTTAGACTAGCAACATATCAGAAAATAGTTAAGCAAAAATAAACAAGAAATGTGTCACCCATCTTAGTTTCAAAAGTTCTTGTGACAGTTCAAGACCCTGAGCCCAAAGGAGATTTGAGTTCGGCTGGAGCACTTAAGTGAAGGTTTTCTTATCTCGGGGCTGTTATACACATGGACCCTGGGGGTGCAGGCACTGTCACTTCAACACCACTAGCTCCAAATGCCTTTTGAAGATGGTTCAACTGCACCACTGCGGTACAGGCTTCTGCTTTTTCTGCTCTCTTGAGCTGTAGAACACCCAATTCCTCAAAGACAAAGTGAAAAACACAGCCTGAGGGAAAAATGTCATCATTTCTGTAGGAGTCACATACTCTGGACACAAAAAGTTTCCCTGTTTTCTTTGTAATTGCAGCAGATCTGATATGCTAGACCAATAAAGGTCCCTTTGCAGCCCAAGGCAAGAAAAGCTAGAAACCAGAAACATTTTCCAAATTTATCAACAGCTCAGTGAAGTGGTTTCTCAAGAGCGAAAGCCATAACAGATTCTGTTTGATGACTGTTTGCTGCATGCTGTACTGAAGCGCTAGGACAAAGCTGCAAAACACTACTGTAACTGTCTTCCTGGAGAAGATGGACAGCACAGCAAGTGTGAGACTGCAAAATCAAGTATCACCTGTTTCATTACACCACATTCAGATACAGCTTGAAGAACCATATAAAGTATAGGAATACTGAATAGTACAAAAGCATCATCCTCAAGTTTTAAATTATAGAGGAAATATTGAACTAGCTAGTAAGGTTAGGACATCCAATTTTTACTAAACTAGAAAAGAAATCTGCATAAAACTCTCTAGGCATATTCTATAATTTTCACCTACTATTTTTATGGAAAATAAGATCATCATAAACACAGTAAATTTTTATAAAATAATTCAAATAAAGAAAATTTAAGTCACAAGCTACATTTATGAAATATTTCTAGCATGTGATAACAACCAAGTTTACTTTTAAGATAAAGTACATATTGGATTAGACACTTTTTTCAACTTCAACAACCCTGTTGGTTCATTAGTATCATATTGGTTATCGCTAGCTGTTTCAGGACATTAACTGTCCTCTCACATTACTGAGAAAGATATTGGGTACCATCTGTTCTTGCAAGAGATTTAAGTATACATCTATTAGATATCATGCTATTTATTTAATTCAGGACCCACTTCCCATTGTTGTATCTTCTGAAAAAAAAAGTCAATTTAATTACAAGGAATAAAGATAATCTGTTCTACCAGGCTGCCCTGTCATCATGAGAGCAGAGAGGAAACCTGTACAAAGTAGGTTACAGGCGTTAAGAAGAGTCAAACTAACAGTACTTAACATTTAACAAAGATCTAACAAAACCAGAATATATGGCACTTAAAAAAAAAAAATACTATAAGCCAAGGGCTTGTCTAAATCAATCTCAGCACATCTGTCTGATGTAGAGCGTAAACAGGATTAGAGTTGGATTTATCTGCTTGACGCTAATTGTATTCACAGTTTCTGCACATGTCCACTTTTTTTTTTTCCAAATAAAGCATGAAAAAAAAGCCTGCCTGGATATACGGATTTCTAGGAAGTTTCATGCCCCTATTTATCCTCTCACTGATTTCAAGAAATTACACTACCCTAAATTTTTCCTATTTATGGTAGTCTAATTCCTTATTTAACAAAAAATTATGTCTAAAAACACCACACTGAGCTAAATCAAAGTGTGAGGGACTAATTCACTCAAATACAGTATAACTGCAAATAGCAACTCAAATTTTAATTAGTTAAGAGTGCTAAACTAGGCTTTAAACAAATAGATTATCTCATGTTTACAACAAAACTAATGAAAACATACACAAAGCAAAAAGCAGTACTACTAAAAAATAGAACAGTTCGTAGAGAGAACTGTGTTATTAAAATATAAATGCCAACAATTCAACAGCAAAAGGTTTATTGGACTCCTTTTCTACAACAGAGGCCCAAAATCCAGAAGCGGTATTTGAGGACTTAATTTCTATAACAAATTTCTGGAGTACCTGAGAAATGGTAGAAAATATACTTGAAATGAGGCAGCATAATTCAGGTACAAGAATTGGATGTGAAGGTAAATGTGTTATGCTCCCTTGGTCCTAAATTCTTCCTATGATCTTTGGCAAGACATGTAGCCCCACTTAACTATATTTAATAAATAAATCTCTTGCACATCTAAGGCTCTCTCTCCCATTACACCCTCAAAGTTTACTTCATTAATAGTTGGTCACTGTAGCTGAGTGCGGTGTAACATAATAGAAATACTTAGAAACAAAAATCATCAAGACTATACCAAAGAAAGTACAGTGATCAACAGTAGTTATTCTAGAACTGCTTACAGATCATCTTACACTGCAGGAACACTATTTTCAAAATAACTGTGCAAGCTATACAATAAAATTTAACTGTATTAAGATAAAACAAAAAAATTAAATAAGTTTTGACAGTATGTCTACAAACTTAGGCTTAGGAATATTTTAAATTAATATAATAACTAATGCATATAAAACAGCAACTATTCACCTCATTAACTATTAAATTCATTTTCCCTTACTGTAGTCTGCAAAGCACAGAAAGTAGCATGCAATCGACTCATAAAACCTCTACAGATTTTTCATCTACAACTTTGATTAAGAAGGACTGGCAATGAGAAATATAAAGGAGCAAGTAAGATCATTCTTGCCAGAAGAGCAGAGGATCGCTGTAGAGCTCGTCAGGCTATTTAACATTAATTTAAAGACTCTAAACCTGAGGCAGAAAAGCTATTTTCAGAACATATGAATTTTGAAGGGTTTTTTATTTCAAAAAGACAGGTCATGCAGCACCTTTGGCAATATTTGATGCTATGCCTCTTACTATCTTCCACGAGCTGAGAAAGCCAAATTGCACTTTCTGCTTGCCAAGAGTATCAAACAGTAAGCTGAGGAGAAGGTGGTACAGCAAGGGGCTGGTTTTTCTTTAAAGATTACTTTTACACTAGTCTAATCCCTTTACACGGTGTTGTAAGAGAAGCATAACACAACCAAGGCCCTAGTCTAGAAAAACATTTCTCAGACTGTATAACGATATCCTCAGGAACAGCAGGAGTTCAGGAAGTCCTGCAAAGTACTGGAGAGATGCATCTCGGTTCCTCCAGAGCTGAAGACCAAAAGCAGAGTGTAACTACTAACTTCATGTTTTAATGGCAGCTATTCACTTGCAGCAACAGCTGTATTCCTTCAGGGCAGAAAATTGAGCTTAAAAACATCTGACAGGAATACAACTAATTTTCATTCTCCTTCTCTAGAGAACCTGAGGGTGAAGTGATGTATCCTGCCAAACCAATGCCATACCTTGCCACTAATCCTTCTCCCAGTACACACACCTACCCTCACTCACCCGCCATGACTGTGTAGTGCAGCCCTTTTCCTTTTCTCTGGCACTTGGCAAAACCAAACTGAGTCAATTCAACTCCCTACAGTAACATAGATCGTCCACTTTTTTTTTTTTGCTAGCTTATCTTCTGACAAGCTGGTTAACATAATCAGTTCAACACAAGTCCTACAAAACCAGAGATGCTTCAAAGTGATAAGAAAATACACAGCAGGGAAGAAGGAAGGACTGGGACTGTCTCCTTTCATCAGCAGGAAGTCAACATGGTTTGAGTCAATCTGCTGTGTGTTTTCACTTCCAATTGCTAACTCCCCAAAGATCACACACAACAGAGATCAACAAGAGTCAGCAAGAACTGGGAAAGATGCACAATGGTTTCTCCTAATTTTTCAGAACTCTATTTACATCTTATCAATTAAAAAAAAAATATTATTCTCAGAATAAAAATGAACTTTATAAACTTACAATGCCATATTGTTAGTTTTGCTGGATAGGACATACTATTTTAACACAGCAGTAAAAGGCATTATTTACCATCCCAGCTTAGAGAAGTCATTTTATTTTAAACTACTATCATAGTAGTAGAAATAACTATCTCTAAAAATAAGATTACTACGAAGAATAGTTATACTAAAAAAAAAAAAAAAACTCTTGAACACATTTGTAATTCAGCCTCCATTTTTTCAACTCAAACTCAGCCAAAAAAAAAAAAGTCCCAAACAAAAAAAACACCCAGTAATTTTCCAGTGCAAATCCCAGACCATGGAATAAAGGCTTACACCAGATAACAGAAATTCCATTCTTTTATGTCTTTCCTTACAAATTCTTACAAATATTTTTTTAAAAAAGACAAAATGTAATAAATACAATAATATAAAAAATGGCTTTAATAGTCTTGTGCAAATTTCAATACATTCTATGAAAAGTGAATTTTTTTTTTTATTCTTTGCTCTGGGTATTCCTTGACAATTTTACTATAGTCATAGGACAGGTAAACACATCTAAACCTGCAACCTTTCATCCACCCCTCTTCTCTGTCTCTGTTTCAAACTGCGCTTTCCCCCAAGACCCTTTGACCAGCTGTTTCCAATCCCTGTTCTCCACTGTATCTTTTAAAAATTCTTCTGAACATCCTCATCAAGCCTCGAGGGCTGTTGCAGATACACACCCCTGTGCCCAGCATCATATAATCACAGCATCTGCATGAAGAGCAGCTTCAGGGGACATTTGGTGTAGTCCTTAAGTCCTGAGTTGGACCATGCTGAAGGACTTAAAATGTGGGTAAGTTTCACTACACCTTCAAAAGACAGCGATAGGCAAATTTGTTACAAAAGACAACCAAACTACCTAGTTCTGGCTGAACCAAAAAGATAGATGATGCTGGCAACTGGCAGAGCAAACATTGGAACAGTTCAGTTAATCCCATACCGTAAGGGCAGAGTTTCGTACAGTTCAGAGGTCATTGCTGGTGCTGACTCCACCTGGAGAGGAACCAGACCTGGGGACTTCCCCTCCCAGCATGACCAGATCTGAGGAATAACACTGGCACCCAACATCCCAGGTCTCCATGATGCCCAGCAGGCCATGGACAAGGCCCTTCTTGTAATGAGGCTCACTAGCTTTCACTAACGTCTTGTTCCATCTCTGTTTCAGAGCAGTGAAATATCTTGCTTATTAATCACAGGCTAACAGCAGAACTTTGTCAGAAAAACATACAAAATCTCATGGTTTTAAAAGAAGCCAAATAACGTCTTGAATAAATACCTTCATGGAAAAGTGTAATTAAAGCTTAGCACAAGGCCTAATGCTGTCCCAGACGAGAAGCATCACCTTAAGGAAGAGTTTCCCCTTTGTTCTCCCACAAACAATTTGAGGGAAGATGATGAAATGAAAAATAATCCCCCTAACAAAAAGATCTACTGAGAATAATGCCATACAGAACAACACTGCTAGCTGAAAGGAAGTTAGGCAGACAGCGAGTGATTCCAAACCTGAAGGATTTGAGAGGATGCACGCAGCAAAGCCTTTGATTTTTAATAGCTACATTTTCTCATTAACACCACACCAAGAAATAGGTCATTGAAAATAAATTTACTATAGAAAGCTCTACATTTTAAGAGTATGGCCCACATACTGCCTAATTTCATATTATGACTGGAAAAGCAGCAGCAAATCTTTCAAGTGCATGAAACTTTTGGGCTCTTCATGTAGTAAGCGAAAGGAGTTATGTAGCAAACTTCAGAGTAACAACAGGGTAACAAACATCAATGATTCCCATCATTTTGTAAAACCTCTGCAAACACAAGCATCAGATCAAATGGCTAGTTTTACATAGACCAACAATACAACCATCATTTAGTCCAATTCATTAAGAGATATTTCTGAAATAAAATAGAAGAGTGGGATTTAATGGCTTACGTTATTTAATACCATGGGCTAGCAGAGCTGAAAGATACCAAAGAATCCCCAAAGAGAAAACGTGAACTTAATCTTACATTCCTTAAAAAAACCTCTACACATACACACTGTTTTGTACCCGCTAATTTATGTCATAATCAAGGCAATTACTTCTGTCATTTCAGAAAATAAAGGGCGTAGGGAATCAAAATAGCTTCTTCTGGCCACAAGATATCACTGAGTTTGATTATCTACAAGTTAATAATTAGTCCTAGTTGGACTCTTACCGGCACGAGATTTGCTTTAGCCTCAAATAGAGATTTACAAACCATCCATACTACTAAATATCAGTGGCTTGCTTTCAGGGAACTCAATGTACCTCAAATGTCTGAATTTCAGTCATTTCTGGAAAAGATTTTCAAGCCAACATTTTCTTCGGGAAAGAACAGACACACCCCATTCTAAACACAGGACAATTTCCTTCCATAAGCTATTGGTAATTCATGTATATTAGCAATTCATGCTTTTAGGTATTGAAGCATAGCTACCAGCTGCTAGATAAATTCATCCATGAACTCCTCATTGATCAACAGCTACATGTTTGGCTTTATCCTCATTGATCTTTAGTCTATTTTTTAGGAGCTTTCTTCATAAACTCAGCCATCCTTTCTATCATTCTATCGGCACTTTCTACATTAGCCCAAGGGTAAGAGATGGCAACAGCATCACCAGAGTCCTCTGACAAGCGTAAAACCCTTCCCTCACCCCAATGCTCTTCAGCCCAGTTGCCACATAGGAATAGGAAGAATGTAAGCTACACCACTTTGCCTGAAGGGATGAATGAAACCTATTTTGTTCACATGCACCACGCTTGTAACAGATTTAAAAGAAAAGCAACAAAAAACCCCATAGAATTTTATTCAATGATCTGTATAATATACATGGCTTTTTCTCCTTCCTCTTAGGGGAGTTGTTTGTATTTCTCTAACTTTGTAAAATACTTCAGCATATTAAAAATATACTTTATACTACATGATGTATATATAGTACAAAAATTACTTAGAACACAACACAAAATTTAAGGTGTACTTAGTCAACTATGCAGTATACAGATGAGCCCTTCGTATAAAGAGAAAGCTTACAAAATGCAATACTCCAGAAGCTTTCTGGTATTACAATTATTGTTATTATATGGAATTGACTACATTTGCAGTGATGCATAATCCTGTGACTGAGGAAATTACATCGTCAGACTTTCATCAATTTTAAAATCTTGGGTTTAGCTTAACACTCTGACAAATCTCCCACAAAAGGTTTGATACCAATATGATGTGACACAACTGAACCAAACCTTAATTTCACTCACAGTAAGAAATCACAGGATTAAGTAACACTGTGCAGTCTTTTAGAAAAGTTTATTGCTTCCAGATGGATGCAAGTTTCCTTTCAGCACTGATTGTATCTTCTGTACACAGGGTGCCAATGTTACTATAAATATAGACAAAAGCAGTTACAAAGATAAATTATTAAAATATTGACATAAACAGGCTCATACAATACTGCCTCTCTCCACAAAGTAAGGAGAACTACATTAGAGTGATGTGTGTATCACAAAAGTTCAATAGAAAAACATGTACACCCTTTTTAGAAATTACAGCTCGTATATGAACAAGCACAAATTTACAAGGTATCCATAAAATGACTTCTAATTCAAACTGTGTGCTCTTTGCCCCATGTTGTGTAGTGCCATGTGTTTCACTGCATGGTGCACACTACCAAGATGTCCACCTGTGCCCATGTATCTGCGCAGCAAGCTAAGTATATGTTTACTTCAGTCAGCAGCAGAACTGTTGAATACGCACTGCAATACACTTACGTGGAAATAAAACTAAAATTGTAAATAACAAATATCTTTAAGCTAATTTAAATTTCAAACCATGTAAATAAGACAGCTGATAAAGTATATCAACAGCCCTACAAGATGTTTTCCAGAAAATTATTTCTGGGGAATATCTGATTAGACTATAAGAAAGCTACATATAATGCTACTTTGGAAATCAAAATACATTCCAAAATGATCAGGTAAAGCCAGTACTTTGAGTTGTTTTACTATTTTATGTTGTTATATGGTTCAGGAATTATAACAATAAATTGTAATGGTCATTTAAAACAGATTATTTGGAATTTTCATGAGATTCTCAAAAATCAAAAGATCTCCATCTTCTTTTTGATTTGTGTAATAACCAGAGCATGAAGTAGAATAAGCCACTGCATTTTAAAGAATATGCAAAATCCATAAAATGGTTTGTGAATAAAATTTTAGCAGTAAGTACTATTAAAATCAAAATTAACTATCAGCATAGAAATAACTTTCACTTTTACATCAAACTGGATTATTATACTGTTACACACAGTAATCTACTTATTTTCTGCCAGACATATCAACTGCTTCAAAACAGAGCCACTAGTAAAAAGACACCAACCAAAAAACCACCCCCAAATTTCCCATGCTGTATGCTTTGCATCCTTGTGTGTAGCAAGATTTTCAGACAAGCAGCCTCCTATCTATTTTAAGCAAATTCCTTGACATCTCCCATCTACTCCTCTTAACTCCAGTATGGTAACTGTAGCTACATACCACATTTACATGTCTATTCCTAATTGCAGTCTATTCCTAATCCTAGTACCAAGAAGTACTAAAATCAAACAGAAAGACTACTTGTCAATGTATTAAAATAAAAACTAATTTCAGATGACTTTTCATTGTTGAAGAAACTCATATCAGACGACAAAGATACAACTCAAACCTCTCATAATACTTATGAATTTTTACTCGCCCAAGCTTTTAAATGCTAGCATTACACCAAGTGGCCACATATGTACAGGGGTTACCCCTATGAGGTTGAAGTAATTATCTTACTTGTAGATCTTAAGAATTTTTCTCTCAGCATAAAAATCCTGCATATGGTTGCAGGATCAGATCATATTCAAAACACCCATACAGCAACTAACAGAGATGCATCTTCAGGCTGTCTCCAACAGGCACTTGCATTATTGTTACATGCGTAATTGTTACTATTCTATCTAAATTTTTCTCTGTTACAATATTAAACTTACCTTGCTCATTCAAAAGTAAATTGAACAAATCTGAGTTTCTACACATATTCAGCTACACGTTACAAATCAAACAATAATCTTTGACTTAGCCTTAAAGTGAACCAGTGCAAGCAAATTATTATCACCCCTGTTCAATAATTAATTACAGTGGATATCTTCGTATACATCTTTAAGCTGTTGACATAACAAATGCATATTTTACACTGAGGGTCATCTTCTGCCCTGTAAACATCAGAAATCTTCCGAAAGAGATTTATGGAAAAATACCAGCTAAGCAGACTGAAGTTGCACTTTTTCCTAATTTCAAGGCTGATGAAACTAATTACTCTTCCAGAATGATTTGTAATGGTTTCAGACTCATATCCTATAAAGTTTAGCTATTGTATTTGGAATTTAACTTCCCTTCTTCACAATAAAAATTTAAAAACCTAAGACTACAGTAATTATAAACATATGTATGAGCAATATTTTCAAAGCACTTATGGCTAATACAGGTTTTCTAGACAGTCTGCTACTGTATTGTAATTCTTAGCAACATTTAATAAAATCAACCTCTTGATATTTTGTTAAAGGACACATTCTTTAAACTGTATCAATCCACCAATAAAAAAAAAGTACCTAGGCAAACTGAAGTTAAAATTCTACCAAGAAAGCTTGCTTAATAGTGCAAATACAGATAGATTTACAGACTAGAGACATATGTGCTTTTACATAAAATACCATTTAAATATAATTTAACCGGTTTCTGGTAGGTAAGACCAGCAACACCATGTCAGAGCAAAAGTCCATCTGTCCCAGTATCCTGTGTCAAACCATAGCCATAGGCAGATGCTAAGAGAAGAGAAGGAATAAAGCAAGCATTTATTTTGTTTTTCACTAATACTTTTCCACTCCCCACCTGTTTTCATTTGGGACACCCTGAACTGATTGCAGTTTCTACACATTTAACAGCACTTCAGTGAGGCCTTCTGTCTCCAGCTGAATCCACTGAATCTTTCAGCATTAAGAATATCCTTTGGCAGTAAGTTTCAGAGCTCTCTTCCTTGCTGTACGATTGTTTCTTTTGGTTTGAGCCTGGTTTCTCTTAGCCTTATTAGATGCACCATATTTCTTATGCTGAAGATACAAAGCCATTGCCATCTACTCTCTCCAGGTCCCATCTCAACTGCTTCCCTTTCAGGCCAAAAAGTGCTGGCCTAATCCATCAATCCTATCCAGGAGCCATTCCTTAACTTTAATCACCGTCACCCCCTGAACCTTCTCCAGTTCCACAGGCGCTTTGTTGAGAACACCAGAACTGCACACAGTGTTCAAGATGTGGTTAAATAACCCTTGGTTTATAGCATGTACAAACATCTGTTTTAGTCTCTATTTATGTCCTAATGATCCTTAACATAATAATCCTAACAACTGTTTAAGTGACAGATGAGATTTTCCACATAATAAACCTGTGATCACATACGTTAGGAATTGTTTAGCAACAGCTCCTGATCTTGATCTCAAGCTGATGGCATTCAAGTAAGGGATCAATATATTACATTATGCTTAATTATATCAACCCTGGGACTCACTGTCCCATTGCCTAGTCACATCTGTGAAACGGACATGTCTCTGGGGCTGTGCTGGAGGACGTTACTGACAATCTCTAAAGGCTTTTCCACTTCTATTGTATCAGTCCCCAAACAAACAAATTCAGCATTACTGCCTTTCTCTGTTTATCCCATACCATTTTTTCTCTTCTGTACTCCTTCCAGACCACATTTTTAATATACCAAAGGCACTATGAACTTTTCAGGTAGTCTTCACTCCATGAATTAGACAAAGAAAGCAAACATGAGAAACATATTAAGAATAGCTTTCTTTTTACTGTAACTTCATTTTATTAGTCTGCTCCTGCATACAAACTAATATTGCCAAACTGTTAAACTTGCAAATGTAAGAAGCAGTAGCTGCTTTAAGCAAGAAAAAAAAAGCATATATGTTTAAATTACAATGTAAGTTCAATACTGAATTTCTACGTGTACATTCTACAAATGGTTTCCATAAAACAAGTGAGACCTAGGGACGAAAATTCAAAAACACCACCTGCTTGTTTCCATCATATTTTTAATAATTAACTCAACAAATGTAAGTGCAAAAAACCCCTCCTTTTTATTTCATTTTTGTTTGTACTGCATTAAAAAGAAAAAAAAAAAAAAACAACCTACAAACATTTGTAGGTTTCTCTTTTCTTTTATTCTGCCAAGCATTGTTTTTCTAAAGCAACTTTAGTTATAACTACTCCTCCATCACAATAGATCTATGGAACAGAAAAGCATCTGGAGGATATTCTTAGTTTAGTCACAGCCTTGTTTAATGAGTGTGTTGCAGTCGAGACCAAGAATCATTACATTTCACATAAAATATTCAGAAGCATTCTTTTTGCTTTAATAAAAAAAATAATACTAAGTTAAAAATAGACATCTATACACAATCTTCTCCCAGTTACTGTTAGATATCAATAGATTTAGGTTTACCCTGGAATGCGTGAACTGCAGAATTTACTAAATGAAACCACAAATCTCTGCGAAGTTTGACATCAACATGAGTTACCACCATCTACAGCCATCTAACTGTTAGTGTATTATTCACTGGCACTATGATAATTTTGACCCCTAACTAATTGCCTCAGCCGCAGTTACACTACATAGATGTGACAGAGCAGGCCTTTGGGAAGTCCAAAACCATCCAAGTATGAAATCTTTCAGTACCTTTCCTAACAGAGCTGTTTGACAAGTCTCCAAAAGACCCTGTGACAAACAGCGTACCAGGGAGAGGGCTTGGACAGGAGCAACTGCGTTTGAACTATCTTCAGAACAGTCACCAGATCAGCCAGGCAAAGATGGGCTGTTTTCACACAGAAAGCCAGCAAGTTATCCTGAAATGTTTCCTACTTACTTTTAGCAATTTATTTACAATAATTTTAACTTAAGTTCTAATAACAGGCTTTTTTAAAAAAGCCATTTTCCTACAATATTTTTTTAAAGTAAGAATACTTATTCTATTTCTACTCTACAATACAGAAAAATATAAATACAAAGATGATTTTTAAACATCCGTCAAACAGGGAGTTTTAGTAGAATGACGAGCATTTAATTACTCAAACTCAGAACAGTATCTGCAAAACAGCATTAGATTTAGTCGTAAGTATTTACTGCTGTTACCCTTAACTTGATCATTTGTATGTCAAATTTTGTTTTCCCAGGACTGCCTGCACTGTGTAAAGATCTGTTTCCAGGATACGTATAACAGTGCAGTACGTAACATCTGTTGCTTTGCATTTTGAGCTTCACAAAGCATACTTTCCTATATGCACTTGAGAGTATGGACTGACAGACGAGAGATATTGTCACAGTTCAAATAAACCAGCAACTACTCCGTACTGAAAAGCATCTAATAACTACCATCTTACACAGCCCAGAAAGACAAAAGCCAGGAAATTCAGAGTTCGGCACTGAATTCTTTTCATGAATTAACCATTTGTTTAAAATTGCAACACAGGCAAGAAACAGCCACGTGGTAGAATAGAGAACTGTGAGGTAAACCAAGTTACTGTACATTTTTTTGTCAGAGATTTAATATATTCATACATCTACAACTATATAAGAAGCCAGGGGAAGGAGGAAGGTGCACCAGATCATAAACATAATAGAATTTTCTTTCATCAAATCCCTTACAGAAAGGCTACCATACACCAAGGCTCGTAGGAAAATTCAGACCTACAATTACTTTTTTTTTTTTAACACACATTTATCTTCCTTTTTTTTAAAAAAAAAAAAAAAAAACATATATTTACCTGTGTCTGTTACCACTGACAGACCATGACAGAAAACAGCAGCTTCCATAACACTAGTAAGGAAAACTAATAATTCCTTGTAACATAAAGCCAATGGTGAGCCAGGAAAATAATTTTTAATTCTTACACAGGTTACCCTGGGATCATTTCAATAATTTGTGATCTGCTGTTGTTTCTGAGCTCTAATTTTACAAAAATCAAGTGCTGTGGCTTACAGTCATATTACAAAACCTCCAAATTAAGCATGGCTTGAAGTATTTTCTTAGGTTTGCAACTTAAGGGCTTATGTATTTATTGCAACAATCTCAAAGTTGCTAAGAGCTATGTTGTCACCAACAGGTATACATAAAGAGCTCAACATGAGTTCTGTGCTTTCTTTTTGTTTTCTTTAATCTTTAATATTCATACAATAACTTTCAATATTTTGTATTTACAATAGACACTATGATGACCTATTTTTACAATATTCAGCTAGTGACAAACAAATTTTTAAAAATTAATTTTTCATCAAACATCCATTTATTCTTTAATGGGTGGAGGATATTCTTTAATCTTGAAACAAACTAGGGAAATCTGGAATAAAATCAGAAGTACCCTCTCAGTCGCTACATTTTTAAACACTCACTCACAAGCCTGATAAAGATACAAATACCGCTCCAGGCTTCAAACAAATGCACTCATCTCCGAGCACCAAGCTAATTCCCAAAAGATAAACTCAGCTTATACTATTCTACACCATAAACAAGCCACTCCTCATAACTGTACGTAAATAATGGGGATTAGGATGTTGTGTGAAACACAGCTTATTGATTCCTCTCCAAAGAAGAGCTGGTAATATTGGTAATTCTAGTATCACTGAACTTCTAGGTTTGTGGGACCATTTCTTGTTGGTCTGCTGAACTTACAATGGGGAGGGTTATAACTCCATGAAATGCAATGGGAAAACAGTTACCTTGAGACTTTACAGGAAGCAAAATATTCTCATTCAATAGTGTATTTTTAATCTGCATACTTTGATAATAACAAAACACGTGTTCATAAAGAAATCTAGGTTCAATCAGAAAAGCCACAAACACATTTTAAATGAGTTAACTTTTTTTTTCTTTTAGTAGCATCGTCACTGAAAAATATAAAGTCAATTACTTTTAACTTCAAAATCACCTTTGGAATTCGTACAGTTTGAAGTAAAAAGGTATAACTACATGACAACACATATCAATAAATGAAGCTAAAGAAATTCCAGAAGCCTAAATATTTTTCAAAATATTAAGACGCATGCATGCTTAAATAGTCATTTAACTTTATGTGAAAATAACTATTTCTACACAAGCAGACATCATACATTGGAAACAAAATAATTAGCCACTTTTCCAAATTACAAAAAAACCAACACACCATTTTTTTTCCTGCAGAGGGCCACAGCAAAACAGTTTGCTAGTAAAATCTGAAGTCCTACAAAAAGGATTTCTGTGCTCAGGCAGAGTGGAGGAACAGGAAATACCAGTGTCTTCAACTCTTCATCGTAACAACATAAAATCCAGTTACCCAGATAACATCTACACGTGAAAGAGAGATTATAATACGCCTTGGTAATTCATCCACAAGAAGGAGTTTCCAACACGCTAAGAACCCATTTTCGGTTGCATTTACAGGGCCGTGCCTTCCCTGCCAGCTGCAGTGCCATACGCACAGCTCAATTTCAGTTCTGGTTGCACTTTCACTTATTGAGCTATACTTGAAAATGTGAACCTAAACTGGTATCACTGTCCAGAGGACATTTTCTGCACTTCAATTAAAAGGAAAAAGGTTCCTAAACCGCAAGAAGGAAAAACTTCCAAAACTTCTTCCCTATTGAAGCAGTTTGAGAAATACCATTCTTACACTTAGTCTGCAGACTATTTTTGAGACCACCTAAACAATTGGAAGAAGGAAATTCTAGTGACTTATTTCAAGTTAGCAGTTAAAAAAAAAAAATCATTAAATGGTATTTTAAAAGGTTAATTTATTAACTTTACAGTTGCACTCAACTCTGTAGTATGTCAGAGAGTGGTGAAACACAATTGACTCAAAAAAAATGACAGTTCATGTCTATGAGACAGGAATCAATTTAGAAAAGGCTCTTAGCATAATGCAATTCTATAGCAGTCCCAGTAGTAAATGACAAAAAGGTCACATTTTGAAAGGAAACAGCAATACCACCACAAAACTAGCAGATGTTCCTAAAGGATCATCTGTACAAAAACATAAGCATATGTGAGAGAAATCCAACACTATCACAAAATCAGTTGGTGTCTAACATAATAGCAGTTCCTTATGGCAATATGGTAATACATGTATCAGATACTCAACACATTATGGTTTTTTGTCTGCACATACTGTTACAACATAAGTCATAAAAACCAGGACCACTGATTTCCCTGAAATGAAAACATTAATTCCACAGCCCACTGATGTTAAGGTACACAAAGACTATGCAATTCCTCAGGTTTACCTTATCAGATTTTCAGCCACTTAAGCTTTTTCACAAATTGTCTACGAAGGATAAAAATATTTTTAAAGAACTGAGCGTACTGAAGTAAAAACTTCCTTCTAAAGGCAGTGCATAAAATAGTTAGATATACCTAAATGAAACAGTAAACAAAAAAGGATTTCTTCTAGCCAATACCTACTTGTTTGTTTTTTTTCAATAATTGCAACACCTATTACTTACCTGCTGCTCTTGTAATATACATAGGTAACAAACAAGATATCTACAAGGAAAGGAAAATTGTTTATTTAAGCTTTGCTTATTTTGACTCCAACAAGAGCAGATGACAGACTTTCCTGCTTTATTTATATTTTGTAACTGTAAAATAAAGATAGAAATGTCTTAATCTAAGCACATCTTTTGTCAATATACAAAATAAGACAATGCAAAAGAACATCACATTCCGAATTGTAACCCACTTATTACCAGGAACAGTTACAAGATGGAGGCAAGCTGATATGGATTTACCACAGCCAAGGGCCTCCTCAGGCACCATGGTCCCCATCACTATCCCACGCGAGATGCTGCAGAACCACATCCCACACACAGTCCAAGGACAGAAACAGCCGCAAAGAAAGTAGGCAGCAGTCTCAGACTCCGAGCATCCAAGCTATTCATCAGGTTTTATATTTGTTCCCTGCAGATGTTACTAAAAAAAAAAACAACTAGGAAAGAATTTCAGGAATTGCAGAGCTTCTTGGACATTTACAGAGCACTGCTTCTAAATGTGAGGGACAGCCTGAAAGAAATCACACATTTTCCAATAAACTACACTCAAAAGTCAAGATAACTTGGCAACATTTGATGTAACAGAAAAGATATAAAGATTTATAGCAGAGATACAAATTCAGGGATGATATGGTAAAATTACAAGCAAGAAAAAATTACAACAGCACCTAGAATATGAAAGAGATTTAAAAATGTATTTATCAAAGGCTGAAGAACAGCACAATTTAGAAACTGAGATACAAGATAAATGCTTAGATAAGAGATTTGACTGCATACTGGTTTTAATTATTGCAAAAGAATACTAATTTACATTGAGGAAGGGACTCAGCTATATAGCACCATCTCAGACGTGGAAATAGTACTAGCATGGACATCAAAGATTGGTTAGTATATCAACTTTTTTTTTTTTAATATACACTTTTGTATTCTTTCCATCACACTATATAAGCAAGACTACCAATTTACTCTTGTGTACCTTTGCACAGAAAGCATAGTTGAGAGAGTTAGCAATTATTCTATGAAGAGGAAAATTATGGAAGTTTGATAGTATTTTTTTTAAAACAAACTTGCACCCTACCTCTCTTTACCTCACCACCTTATTATATCTCCTCTAACTTTCCCTACCCTGTATCATGCATACCTCGCACACTATAGCACCACCTTGCATGTCCTCCCATCTGCCCAGCAACAGCTTCAGTTTCCCCTCCATTCACTAATATCACTCTCTACAGTACCCAAAATCCCTCCCACACCCATATGGCACTTCACCAAAACCCATACAACCTCCCCACAATTCTTGATTGCGTCTTGGTTCCAACCCCTTTCTTCAATTGGCCTGCTCAGCAGCCAAAAACCAGCACCAGCTACGTCTGGCTTGTTACTGGTGTGCCAGCTGCCTGATGATGCATAATACACAGGCAAGCAGAGGAGATGAATAAAGCAGAGCATCGCCTTATCTATAATAGTATATGCCAAGGCATACTTATTACATAGTACAACAGGAGAAATGAAGACCAAAAAAAAAACAACCACAAAAACCTACCTCATCACTTTTAGGCAAGTCTAAAATTTGCCATTTTATGGCCTCTGACAGCTTTAAGATAACACAAACCACAATATCGCCAATAGAAATAGTTTCCCATTAAAAAGAAAAGGCCATGAAGAGGAGCTATTACTTTACATGAAAGCTAAATAAATCCTGTTATGTCCAACTCACTAACACATGCACGCCTTAACAGGTACGTGAACCCAAAAACATACAAATACAATTTGCAAGACCTGGCACAGAAATTTATTTTCTGGAACAAAGATTTAAATATCTGACCTCTCTTTTTGGAGGCAGAGTATGAAAGTATATACAAAAGCCACTATTGGATGTCCAGGGTATGTTAATCCATTTCAACATAAGCAGAGAGGTGCATAAACATGTGAAATACAAGAAAAACATCAGAAAGCTTGAAACAACATAATTTTTTTCCATAAACACGTAGCCATGAACTGAACTCCTGATAAAAGACACACAGAGAATCAAGACATCATGTCTAGAAATCACCTGAAATGAAGGTCTCAAAATTTGTTCTTTAACTAGTATATCTCATTTCCTTAAATATTTTTAATTTTTCACAAGATGTTGTAAATTAATAAAATACTTCACAGTTTTGTGCAGAATTTATCTAAAAGACTTGAACTTTATGGAGTTTCTTGAAAAATATTTAAGAGCATCTTACAAGTTCAGATACCATGGGATTGTTTAAAACTGCATGCTTTCTTCCTCCAATTTACATCTTAAAGCCATCTATTAATGTGATACAAGTACATCTTATTTCAGTTACACTTCATATTTTTTATTTTCATGTCTCTCCCTTAAAATTAGTTTTCCTATTTGGACAATAGATAAGCCATTTAGAGAAATTATGCTCTCTACATGTCAGAAGTAGCATCAAAAGCTTTGAATTTCACCAACATGGAATTTCAGTAACTCACATTTTGTACCAGCCAGTTCCCTTTTCCATTATTCCTGACTGACCGATAGACTGACAGATGTCTTACTTTAGAGATCCCAAGCAGACTATTGGTATCTATTTCAGCCACATCTGTTCCTAAATAGCCCTGGCAGCAGGCCACTATGCACTCGGAATTAATTTTAAGTCCTTTATTGCTAACTCTTTCATTGTTGCAATACATCAGTGATTTTTTTCCTTATTGCTGCACTTACATAGAATATTTATAAATCTACCTTTTAGAAGAATATCAATAAGAACTATAGTGTACTACAGAAAAGAATAGTATACTTAAACAACATACTGATTTTTTCTACTTCATTATGAAAATATATATCCAATAACACGTTAACCTCTGGATTGCTCCAGAGATCTTACTTTCTTATTGGTCAATTAATTTAGAATATTATGTCCAATTACTTATATTTAAAAAGTAAGTTTTATCCAAATACTCAGGCCAGCCTACATGCTGTCAGCCTAAGAGAACAACCTCATATACCCTTCAGCCAAGTACTCTAGACACATGACACTTACAAAGTTTTTCATAATGATCAAAAGCCTCCAGACTTCACACACCAGTAAAACACTGAGCAAATGCCAGTCTTCAATTTCAAGTCATATTGGAAGAACAGCACAAAGAAGGCTGAATTGACACTATTTGTACTGAAACTGTTCTAAAATACAAATGGTTCCTAAATTCACTGCTGTTAATGCCCTGCATGTCATTAGCTTTTAACTTTAGCCACACCAAAAAAAAAAATCCACTCTGAGCATTTGTTCTTAAATGTAAATAATTTTTTTTTTACATCATTCAATCATTCTTATTATCTTCTGGGAGCTTCTAAAAATGGCATATAATATTCAAATCTGTACTTAAGATAGCTTTCTCTGCTATGGTTTTTGAAGCAGCATTCAAATGAGAAGCTCCACAGTTTGGGGCTGGATTATTAATACAAAGAGAGAAGTCTTGGTTTTTCTTAATTTCAGTGAGTATATTCGTAGCATAGGAAAGCCATATAAGAAGAAACTAGAGGAAAAACTAGTGCAAGCCCTACTTCTCACACTAGTTGCAACACCCACTGCATTGTTAAAAGCAAGCAACCAGCTATGGATCAGAGGGTATCTGGCTCCAGTGAGGCAAAAAAAAGGCTCAGCCGAGATACACCCCGGGCTGTAGCTGCAGCCGAGCCATGCCTCGCACTGCCCACGTTCCCGCTTGACACATTCACTCCCTCACACTCCACAGCCAGTTGCCTGCCCAGGCCTTACTTCTGCCCAAAGCTTTGTCCTGATAGCGAACACACAAAATTCATCATGGGTCATGCTTATTTGAGAGGGGAGAAAAGGCTGCTGGGGAGGTTACTATGAGGTATGGGGAGTGAACAACAAAGCAAACCATCAAAAATCCTCAGCAAGCACCGATAGCCAAAAACCTCTAGGAGACAGAAGCTGCAGAAATCAAAGGGAGAGTAAAGGAGTCTGCCTGATAATCACGCTGCCAAAAGCTCCACAGAAGCGGTGCAACGGGGCAGAACTATGCGTACGTAAGCGTGACATGATCAAGCCCAGGCAGAGCAGATGTCACCTGCTTGGGAGCTTTAAGTGCTATTTAGAAGCTGAAGGAGCCAACGCTGCACAAGCTACCACACATAAGAACATACAATGGGAACTGCAGATGACAAACGACAGCTTCAGCAAGACAGGAATGCTTTTGGGGAACTATTGGGGGTGGGAGGTTAGGGAAAAGGCAAGAAAGTGACTACCTGGCAGTGCTCTGACTTGACAGACTGCAGCGACTGCCATAGAAGAAAAGTCTTTTCCTAAAATAAGGATTACTACAAACAAGTCCAAGCAGGAGACATTTCATTTAGCATCACTGTCAAAGAGTGAAGACCTGACCTGACCTTTTAGAGCCTAAAGCAAACTGCGTTTCAAAGCTTTTGTTTTGGAGAAAGTATGCTTAAGCCAAATCCCAGTGGAATAGACTTCTCCAGACAGCCATTGACCATCTCCTGTACCTACTGCCAGCTCAGCCCTAGCACTGCACTACTGAACTTCTGTTACCTCAAATGAGACTAACACAGACAGCTCCTCCCAGCACCAGTCCAGGTCCCACACTTGCAACACCCCCATGTAATTGCTACTGGGATCCAAGAATGTGGGAGAGAAAAAGCATTCAAGCTCCAAAATCTATATTTGACCTCTGCAACTGCAGAAGCAAAACCATCCTGACCTATTGTATGAGGTGGAAGGAAAAAATAGACAAGACTTTTGCTGGATTCATGTCTGTGAAGGCAACAAGCCCTAGATGGTGAAATTTTCAGCTTCTACTCAGCTCATCTACAGACACAGGCAGGCAGATGTAGAGACACACTGGCTGGAATGAAGGAGTCACAAGTATTCTTCTGAATGCTGCTCAGGCAGACCATTGTGTTCGATCACAGCGTGGCCAGAAGGATAGAAAGGTCTCAGAAACAACCTAATAGCTTTTCTTTTACAATTGTTTCATTCTCAAAGAGAGCATGGAACAGCCACAGATGACATAGTGGTGGCATCTACACCAACAGAGGAATTGGAAATCCCTTTATCTTCAGTGGCAGTACTCGACATTTAAGAATTTGGAAATCCTACAGTAAAAACTCAGAGCCTACCACAGAGTTCAGGAAAAAACAGCATTTGGAAGACACCACTGCCTTTTCCACTGAAGCTAGTAAAGAAGAGCTTTTCAGAAATCAAAATATTCAGCAGCTCAGTGCTACATAGTACAAAACCAAATTGTCAGAGACAAAGAAGTATTGGCATACATTTAATACATGTGCAGTAAAAGCCCAAATCCTAATATAATTGACGGCAACTTGTCAGTGCTGCTTTCTATAAGACTCCTGAAGTTCTGGCACCTGCAGTATGACTGACTTTAAGCTTTGCATACTTTATTGCCTCGCAGAATCTACGACAGAAAAGCCCCTGATGTCTGTATGAGTAATCTAAGCATGAAAAGATCTTATGCACAGTAGCAACTTCGGGGAGGTGGATTTTCTCAAAAAAAAATTAAAATTAAAAAAAACCCCACAACCCAAAATATATCCCCATCCCTCGAAGCATGAAGCAATACATACCAAAATTCATTTTTCCTGTCTGTACCTTAAAATCAGTCACTGATGACAACTAAAAGACAATCATGGACCCTAGTTCCTGCTGTATGACAATTCCAGCTACATTAAAGTAGTCAGAACATAAAGTGGCAATCAAATTAGAGCACTGCACACAGAACTAAATAATTAATAAATCACATTTCAAGATCACTACACGGTGACCTGTAGTTAATCCCCAAAGGGAAGGAAGAAAGGCTACAGCACTGTGTAACAGCATTAGTAAGGCACCCAGACTGGTTCCACAAGAAGGACTGTACACACATCAGTGCAGCCGTCGTCCGAACTCAGCCGTCCCGCTGAAAAGCAGAAACCTAAGTCCAAGCACAACGTTGCATTAACATGGTAACGCTGTTCGGAAGATAATAGTCAACAGCTGTGCCTGGCACCATATTAGTCTGATTTCAGTAGCTCTGGTATCCCAACACGGTTACATGAAATTAAGCATGTGACTTTAGCTGTGAGCATCTGCAGCAGCAGCACCGGCATCGCAGGCTTTCACACCTCTCTCAAGCCTCTGCAGCATACAGCCTACCGTGAAGAGGAACAGATTACTGTAACACAGAAAAACTGGTACATGAAAGAAACTTTGTTTGTCTGCATGCTGAGTTTATGACTCTTTGATCTTACCCATATGAAGTTTTAAGTTCTGTCCAAAATAATACTAAAAATAAACCTGGTCTTTTAGGCCTGGACAAGCTAATCGTGCCATACCAGAAGGCAACTGTGCTGTCTGGAAACTCCGCATTCCTGAAAGCAACTTTGATTTCTCCTTCACATGAGCACTGGGAGGTCACTGCAGTAAACAAGCACTTTTAAGAGTGCGTATGTATTTTGAAATTAAGTTTATGTTTTCACAGGAGAAAAAAAGACTATTTGGATAAGTTTAAGGAGCATTCCATTTCTTTTAAGACTTTTGTGTATAATTTGTTTCACTTGATCAAATCCTTTCTAACAGCACTTTCTCAGAGCGTGTTGCTTTATCAGAAAAGCATGGAGCAAGGACAAGCTGCCACAGATGCCTCATCACAAAACCCAGGTGCATCTCACAAAACCGCACCCACCTAAACGCGCTCTCGTTTACATACTGGTCAAAGAGAGCAAGCCGAGAACAGCTGACGCAGCAGAAACAAAACCAAATCTTCTTACTGTTCTGCCTGGGGCTAAGAAGCCATAAACCCACCATCTCCCACATTTCGTCCTTTTCGTATCGCCCGCCAAGAAGTACAGGCCCTTGCCAGGATAGGATGGTTCAGATACCAGACGCTTGTTGCATTATGAACTATAATTTTGTTTTTAATCAGCAGCGTAACCCTGAAGGGAAGAGGCACGCCTGGCACCGCGGACTTTAACTACTTTACTGTAACCCGTTCTCAGGCGAGGCTCCACCGCCTTGCCCTCAGAGGCCCGGACGCAGCTCGCTTTTCCCTCGCAGCGCTCCGGCAGGGCCAGCTCGCCCCGGGCGGCCCCGCCGTGCCGCCCGCTCCCGGAGGCGGCCCGGGCCCGGGCCCGGCCCCCGCGGACACCCCCTGCCCCGGCCCAGCCCGGCCCGTCCCACCTGCGGGGCTCTCGGGCAGGATGGGGCTCCAGCGGAGCCGCCGGGCGCTCAGCACCACGTCGCAGCTCCTCTTGCTGATCTCGAAGATGCCCCTGAGAAGCGGCTCCTCTCCCGCCTCGGCCGGCGGGACCGCCGCCAGCGGGGCCACCTTCCGCCGCCGCTCCTCGGGCATCGCCGCCGAGGAGCGGGCGCCGGCGGGCGGGCGCAGGAAGGGGGCCGCGGCGCCCAGCATGGCGGCTACACCGCCGCCCCGCGACACCGGCCGCTCGCGGCGTCCCGGCCGCTGCCAAGGCAGCGCCCGCCCCGCCCCGCAGGCGGAGCCGCGGCCGCCCAGGGGCCGGCGGGAGGGCGCCCGTCCCGGGCCGGCAGCCGCGGCGTCGGACGCGGGTCCGCGTACCGGCAGCGACGGGCGAGGCCGCGCTGAGCCCCTCCCGCGAGGTCGCCTTCCCCCGCCGGCCGCTGAGGCCGGCCGACGCGGGCCGGCACCGCGGGCTGCGCCGGCCGAGGCTTCCCCTGCGGCCGGCACCGGCACAAACCCGGGGCCCTGGATCCGGTACGGCGCCTCGCAGGGGAACAGCGAGACCGGTGCAAAGGCACTCCGGCTTCCTTCTCCTGGGTTACTCTTACTTCCCCGAGCAGAGCAGTGAAGGAGTTCTCGCACTACAGAAATTAACTTTCTTTGTCAGAGCCCCACATGCCTTCTGTTTTTTATCATTAACAGCGTTATAGCTTTAGAAAACTATGACAGTTATAATAGCTCTTTCATACCAAGATGTCAAGGTTTCACAGGTTGCATCTATGGCTTAGCCCTGAGACAAATACCCCGTTGACAATCACAGAATGGTTGGAAAGGACCTTTAAGTCATACGGTCCAACCCCCCGGCAAGGAGCAGGGACATCTCCAACCAGATCAGGTTGTTCAGAGCCCCATCCAACCTGGCCTTGAATGTTTCCAGGGATTCACGCTGAAAACAGTATCATCAGAAACCAGAAATCAGGCAGCAGTGTCACAATTACACATACCCTAACACAAGCGAGGAGGAGAGCAGCTCGGAATCTGCTACAGACTCCTACAACCTTAAATCCTGTCCCAAGTGGGCCAATGCAGACAGTGTACCCAGAAGGCTGCACATCCCTCACCCTTCCCACTTAAATGGGAGGGAGACACACACTGGGCTCCAACACTGAAAATGACAGGATTTACTGTTTGGAGGTGACAGCTTTGCTCACAGGTGCTGAGAGACCCACTGATGACAATCACATTAGAGCTCCACTAGCAGCTCCAATTTATAAGGTGCTCCTCAGCCTGTACAGGCTCAACTTTTTTTTTGTTGTTCTGAGTTGTATAATGTCATGGTGGCTTATTAGTGCATGAAAAGGACATTTTTAAATGAGCAGCTTAGTAATTTTAACTTTAGTGTTTGTAATAAGACAAATATACAACATCCCTCTAAGAAAGCCAACAATAAATTATTTTTTTTTCCTTTCACAGATTGATACAAATTACATTTCAAACCACATGTCAAAATATTAAACTCTTCCTGTGATGTTTGTCTCTCTAGAAGAGAAATGCTGTTACAGGTAGGGAAATCTGATTGTCTGCAATCAAACCAGCCCAGAGTCCATGAGATGATACACAATTTCACAACTAAGCTTCCTTCATGGTTCCATAAAAAAAAAAACAAACCTGTACCAAGCTGCTAATTATACAGCTGAGAAGACGGTTTTAACATACATTTTAAAAGTTGCTATGGTACAGCTTTTTGATACTTATTCCCATCTATTACTTTGCCAAGTTTAAAGTATTACCTGAATATGTTGAATATGCAACCTGTAAGTGCTCTTCAATTTGCATCAAGCAATTGATAAAGCTTTCACTGAAATGTAGCCCTTACCACTTTGCCTTTCTGAATCATAACAAAGTTCCTGCTTGCTTAAAGCTCTAAGTGTCTTGTTCTGACTTTAACTGTGTCAATATTTTTTGTTCCTTAGATTTTTTTCTTGGTATATAAATATTTTAACTTCAGAATAATCAGGTAAAATAAAGTGTAAACAGTTGAAATTATGTGCAATCTATGGAAGTTTTGTGCAAAATACTTTTTTTTTGCCTAAATATAACTAAGTGACAAGGTAGGAAAAACTGTGAGCTAAGCAAACAAGCTTGCCTTACCAATTTATCATTCTGGTACAGCAGTAGATGAACCAATTAAACTTGTGTCTGTTATTTAGCATCAGTGATCTTTAATGTGTTTGCGTTGATGTCATTCAAAAGGAAAGCTAAATCATTAACTAGAAGATAAAGCACAACATGAAACTGGATATAGTTGAATCTATTTTGAGGCTGTATGCCTGCATTTGTATTGGTTTCTGGGACCATTTATTAGCCTATCCCATCTGTGTATGTTGTATATTGTCACCAGATAATTTCTCATTACATACAGGAAAGCATAAGCTGATAACTGTCTTAGAACCATAAAATAATAGTTTTTAGTATGTGGAAGACTATTACAGTTCCTAAGAGACTTGTAATACCCTTAAACTGATGCCATTAAAACTTCTAACACCCTTTTATTGACCTTACTTGAAAGGTGTATTAAATCAGTAACTGTTAAGATACTAAAATGTAGTAGATAAAAACATAAAATACTAGGAGAACTGTATATAGTAACAAAAACAACTGGAGGAACATACAGGTCTGTTCACAAACCCTCAGTCCCCACAATCCTTTTTAAGACTGAGAAAGACATTTTTTCCTGGGGGGAAAAAAAATATTCTAAGCCAATCTACTGTAATAGACTTTATTTAAAATGTAAAAATTTTTAGATTTGCACGTGGAATTTGGAAAAACATGGAAGAGTCCAGCAATATCATTTTAGATAGACATGCAATTTCCTTGTCGTTTCTTGTAAGAAGGATTGTGTGTATTGAAGACCTCATGTGGTATCCTGTTTGATACCACATGTTAGTGAAAAAAAAAAAAAGAGACACAAAACAAACAGTAAATGTGTAGGAAGAATGGCATAGTAAGCAGCTGAATAGTACAGAGCACTGAACCTACATGTAAGGGCCTTAATTTCTTCTACATTTTTGCTGACAGCCAGAATTTGGAAGTGCAACATATAGGTACTTGTGATGGCTGAATGCTCAAGGGACATACAGAAACATAGCATACTGCACAAGGAATAGGGATGATGCAGAAGGTGTTGCAAATCACACAAGGCAGCTAAAATGTGTTTTACCTTCCTATTCTCTCCTGTGCTTTTTAATTCAATGGCAATAGATACATGAACATAGAGAAGCCCTATTCACCTCTTAAAAACAAGTAAGTTGAAAGACCTTTTTAAATTAAAATGCTTCAAATTAAATATTGCAGTTCTTCAGGTAGCCTCCAGAAGTATTATTTGAATATTTATAAATATTTAGTGTTTTCTGTGCATAATGTAACTATCTTTGAATTTAATGTACCTCCTTCCATTTAAGGATGACTAAATATGCAGTGCACGAGGCCATCTAGTTCATCAACAGCTCTCTACAAGACAGCTATTCTTTTTCTAGTGTAAGTAGGGAATATACAGTATACTAGAACTAAGAAAAAATTGTAGAACTGAGTCCACAGGACAGTTTTGTGCTGTGTTTTATAGTCTGAATCCCAGGTTACACTGTAACCCCATTTTACATAGAGAACCAGTGGTGCTGCCTTAGAAATTCTTAAAAGGTGTTTGTTTATTTTTAACAAATAGTTCAAGTAAAGTAGAAGGGGCAAAAAGGGGGTGCAGGAGGCACACCAAGAAGGGAAGCAAAGCCATTGTCAGGGCACAGCAAGGGCCAGCTGCTACCTACAAGGGGAAGCTCAGGGCTAGCAAGGTCTTTCTGACCAGGACTCACCTGGTGGTGCCTGAGCAAGAAAACCCTGGGGAGGGTTCCAGGATCCCTGGAGAATCCAAATCTTCAGGCAAGTTCATGGAAACAAGGCAGGGCTGAAGCTGGAGTCAGGACAGGACATCAGTGTGCAGATCTGGATCAGCAAGGCTGTAGCTAAGCTAGAGACCAGTATCCCACAACATCTCTGAAAGAAGAACTAATACCCCTGGCTGAGCTTAAATAGAGCTCCAGGCCCTTGGGTGGGGTTGGTGGGTGGTTGCAGGTGGGGCTGGTGGGTGGTTGCAGGTGGGGCTGGTGAGGGTTTTTAAGGCTCAGTAGTGGCCTCAGTGTGGTGAACAGCTAGCAGTGCAGGAGGGGGTGTGTCAAGGAGCAGGGAGGGCAGCCTGTGCTGTAAAGGGAGCAGAGAGTGACCATGGGTCAGGTAGGGTCCCATGTACCTGACCGGGGTGAGCAGAGCTGTGTGTAGCCAAGCTCACACAAGAGCCCAGACAGCTTGACAAACTAATTGCAATGAGGCTGGTCCAATGCCATGCTGAAAAGTAGAGCCAGCAGGCCAGGGTCGGGTCTGTTGACCGTAACCAGTATCAGTGCTAGCCCAGCAGCCACCAGGGAAGCCTGTACTGTCAAGGCAGGTCCAGGGTCAAGCAAGGATATTAAGCCTGTGGGTCAGGGTCTGGATATGGCCAGGCACAGCACAGGCATGTTTGCAATATCATGAAGGCAGATACCAGGGTGGGAGCCTCTTAAACACAGCTCTTGTGTGAGAGATTCCCCGCTGAGGTTTCTTAGAATTTCTCAGCACTCCGGACCCAGAGGAGGTGTTGCTCCATGTTAGGGTGCTGGCCTTGAGCACAGGCAGCTGAACTGGGAGAGGGGAGCATCCTCTGGGCCTGGATAGGAGGTAGTAGGAAACAAGGAGAAGAGCTAACCTCTTCTTAACTAATAGTGTTTCTCTCTGGATGAAGAAATTAATCTGTTGCTGTCTAGATGCTAAGAAGTGGTGGGAGTCTCAGAAGCCTTTTCCAGAAGAACCTTGTGAAGTGAAGAAAGAGAGGAGGTAGGACAACCTCTGGCAGAAATAGCAAGTGAGGGAAGTACAGCTAGTGTTTACTGAAGGAGAGAAAGCAGGTAAAGCACATTACTGGAAAATAAATCTTCTCACCTCAAGAAAAATGGGTAGAAAAATGCGATGAGGTAAATATACAAGAAATGGGAAGGCCAGTTTTTGATTCATCACTTAATGTGATGCTGAAGTTAAGGAATGGGAATTAAGTAAAGAAGAGATGAGGGGATGCTCTGGGGAAAATACCTTATGCCCCATCTGGAGGATTCACCTGGGCGCTTCTGGTAGCTGGCTTGTTTCAGTGGCTAATAGAGACTTGCTTCCAGAGAAATCTGAATTTTTGAAATTGGCAGCATACCATTGGCTTGTATGTTTTTCTGGCTACAGTGTCTGTTTATACAATGAAGGTTTAGTGTGCAGTCAGTTATACTTCAGCTGTTCATTCCCAAATATTAGCTCTTCTAAGTATGTTCTCTTCTTACATTGCTACTCTAGACGAGCATTTTTTTTTTATAGCTCTCAATATTAATTCAGCTCTGTTGTGCTGTTTTTCCTTGGCTTTGAAGGAGATACTTTAAGCAGAACAGCAAACTTTTTACCCAGTAAGTGAAGTAAAATTATTCTGGAGAAAAATGACACCAAGAGTCTATAGCAGTGAGCATGACTATACATCTTTCTGCATGTCTGAAAAGAAGGAAAATCTTTTTAAAGAGAGCAGTTAAGGAAAAGAAACTCTGACATTTTGGAGGTGGACAAATCTCTGAAGAGAGGAGAACAAGAAGCAGTGAAATTATTATGCAGGAATAAGAAGCAGCAGAAATGGAGTCTGAAGTTGAAGTCCTTCCTAGGAGCAGCAGGAGCTGAAACTGATCTTACTCAAAATAGAGGAAAATGTGATAATAGCAAGGAATATAAAATGAGAATGTGTTGACCAGAAGACATTTTCTTTTTTTTTTTTTTTTTTCTTTCCATTAAGGTTGATATGCTGTCTTCTTAAGGTAATAAAGTTTTACTCTGAATCTTGTTCTCTATTGTTATTTCACCAAAATGTTGGCAAACAGTGTAAATCTTAGTTACTTTTATTTTATTTCATACAAAATGCAGCTAACTCTGTGCTGCAAACTACCTCAAGGTAGGAAAATGAGAGCCAGGGCTGATATTCTGTCTTTTACATACCCTGTAGGCAACCTAAATACTTAAGAGAACGCTTTGAGAGCATTGTCAGTTTTAATTTTGTATTGCATAGCTTCTGACAGTTTGTTAAATACATATATGAATTATTTAAAAAACACTTATGTACATATTTAAAGAACAGCCTATTTGTAGATCTTCATCTCACTGTTTCAACACGTGTTCATGTAGTATGTTTTTCAAGGCTTTTTGTAATATGGAATTTTCAGCTAAGGAAAGTGTAGACCATTTATAATTTCTGAAACAATTACCATACAACCCAACTTGGTCAATAAAAACAAAGATAAATTTCTGCATGTTTTTCCTGATACAGCACCAGGCAGAACTCTGATTTTTCATTTCTGTGAGTTCTTCCTCAACAGGAACGAGTGAGAACTGAGTGGTTTTTGGTTTTTTTATCTGTAGATACTGTATGTACACAAACAAAAGAATGGAATTTAACTCTGATATTTCTAAAAGTATTTGACAAAATGGTTCTGTGTTGGTTTGTTTTGTTTTGTTTTTTAAAGGAGACTCATTATATTTTTAGCATGTCCCAAGGAATTCTTAAGGTCATGGTGGATCCAGTTTTGATCAGTTACAATGCTGAAATAACTGCAGGAATTTTTACTGTTACAGAAAAGAGAAAGGTTTGGTTTACTTGCTCTCAAGACTTAGTTTAGAATTATTTATATTAATTCCTATTACCTCTGGAATAGTACATTGCTTTTTAATATTAGTTTATTAAAATTCCAGAACAGTATCTGGACAGCTCTACTGTCTGCTGGTGAATTCAGGAGCCTTGGTTCTCCTTGATTCTCTCACTTGGGGAGTGCTCCTGAAGGCACTGGGCTGAAGTCTGGTGATGTTCAGGCTCTTATTTTCATTCAGGCTAGGTAAAACCTGAGTTTTCAGCCTCTCAGACATCTTGTGGATGTGACCTGGAATTCCACCATTTCAGACCCCTCTGTCATAGCTGGGGTCTCAGCTCTATCACAGTCAATGATGAGTCTGCAACCTCTGGACAGTCTTCTGTTGCTTTGGAAAACCAAGATGGGAAAAGCTGCAAGTCGTGACCGTTACTCGTGCAGTGTTCCTGCAGAGATTTCACTGGGGTCTCTTCAAGTGTGCACTGGTGGCAGAAGAATTCTTTATGCCAATAAAGAAGGGAAAGGCCACTGTTCCCAACAAGCCATAAAAATAGAGTCCTAGGCCTCTGCTGGATGACCCAGTAGGTGTGTGGGTATGACTCAACCCCAGAGTTTCTTCCACATTTGGAAATGAGATAATCCCACTACAGCCTTAGTTAATTAGCGACATGTTTATAGGAGAAGAACAGTGTGAGTAATTCTTTCCTTTGAAAGAGACCTTGATAAACCTTCCTGTGGGAGTCATGAGCAGAGATTTCAAGATTTGGCTTGATATTAACAGTAAGAAAAAATAAATATCATGGAGGCATTAGAAACAGCAGCAAAGGGAGGGGGAAAAAATGTCCAATACTTTTATAAGGGTGGGGAATAAAAAAAAACTAAACTAATTGAAATAACAAAACTCACAAGCGATTTGTAAAATGGAGCCTCTAGTTACAAAAATGCCTAATTGATTTTCCTTATTATGTTGCTCATAACATTAAAATATTATGTTCTCTGAAGTATCCCAGTAGCAAAGGTTCAGATAGCCTAGGTAGATGTTTTAAGTAAATTGCGTTGGCTAGAGGAGTTGAATTTTGTTATTAACCGTGGAAAAAAAGAAAAGGTAATTGAAAAGGTTTCTTGCGGTTTGGAAATGCCTTCCAAATATTCATTAAACATTTAAGCAACTAAATTTGCAGAATATGTTCCTGACATTGGCACTGGTTCTGTGGTATTTCTCTCATCAGATGGAAGTACTGTGTGTTATGCAGAGTGCATTCATGCATAAACAATATCATTTTCATAAATTAAAACCTCCCCTGCAGAAGGAACATCTGTGCCTGCCTTTGAATAAAAGATGGTGGCATGTGAGTTGCCCCTTGACTGACTAGAAGAATCCTTATGCTTAAGAAGAAGGCGCATAACCAAAAGGCGAGCAAGCCTGGGTTGGCTTTCTCAATTTTATCTGAAAAGTTGTCATTTATTTCCCCCTGCTCCACCGCAGGTTATCGAGGTGTGCGGCCACTGGCAGGGAAAGGTTAATGGGGCGCTCGCGAAGTTGCCTTTTGCTTTCTTCCTTGCCAGGTTCAGCAACAGTTTCAGGGTGCGGAGCCGCGGGCTCGGGCAAAACGCGGGGAGATGCCCCGCACAGCGGCAGCCGGGCCGGCCGAGCATTTGCAGGCTGTCCGGAGCGGGAAAGGCTGGCCCGCGGTGGGAGGAAAAAAAAAAAAACCAACAAAAAAAAGCCCGAAAGCCTCATCCAGGGGAGAGCCTGTTCGCTTTCTGGTGGGTTTAAGGGAAGTGTTTCTGAGAGACCCTCGCTCTGCGACAGGCTTCACGGACGGTGTCTCAGGGACCGTCCCGCAGCTGTTGCGGGGGCTCGGAGCCCAAGACCTGTTGCCGGCCGTTCCCGGCGAATCGCTCTCCCGCACGCTGCGCCCCCGCCGCTCTCCAGCCCCCGCACCAGCAGTGAAGACTGAAGGAAGACACGCGTGTTTCGCGGCTGGGGAGAGGGGAAAACAGCGAATCGACGGGCTAAGCGGGGGGGGGGGGTCGCGGGTGAGCGGCTGTCCCGGACCCCGGGGGGAACGCGCTCCTGTCCCCGGGTCAACGCATCAGCGTTGCGAAGGGCCGGGTGTGCTGTAACCAAACGAACAAAATCCGCCCCCCGCCGCCCTCTTCCACCGGATCCCCTCAAGGTAAGTAAAGAATCCGTGTCCTTTTTTTTTAGTCCAATTTTATTCTACAAATAATAAGTGTCGCACCTTTCATGAGCTATCCGAATAAAACAATAATCCCATAGGAATTACTTACACTAAGAAAAAAAATAATAATAATCACATTTAAGGAGAAATGCAACATTCGACCAAATGTTCAATACTATGTCGTTGCCAAAGGATGGATGGTTTTCTAAAATCCCAGTGTGCATTACACCATAATATACAGGATTACAAACAAAATTACAGTACAGATTGATTCCAGTTGAACCAGCGTTACATTTCAAACAGCACTTATTCTGGACTGCATTGTACATGCAATAGCTATTGTTCTAATTACGGATTAAATGGTTTGAATTTGTTTCAAGCTACCGTACTAATCGACTACAATAAGTATATAGCCCGACTTTAACAACCTGATTAGTTTTAGGTTCCGATTTATAAGATGAGCATATGACAACCACGGATTGTGTGAATATGTATAAAATCATGCATTTATATCGCCTGGAAACATTAACATCTTCAAGTTCTCGTCAAGAAAAAAAACCAACCGAAACCAAAACCAAACCACGGAATGCCAAGGGTTTCAAAGACTAAAAAGAGACAGTGCAAATTGTATGTGATAGTCAAGCAGCTTTCGATTTAAAAAGGGTGTTGGCATTTGCTTATAATCTTTATATACAAGTTTGTGCAAGTAATGTGTTGAATTGATATGTTTTAATAGAAAATAAGTCTCTCGTTCTTATATCTTCTCAAGACCTAGGGGATCTGGTTCTTGTTGTAGGGGGAAAGGAAAAAAAAAAAAAAACAAAAAAAAAAAAAGAAGAGAA
>WHYT01016455.1:108369-130268 GCA_009806455.1 Tetrax tetrax | reverse complement strand
TATTTGTTAGATATATGTACAGCATACCCTATACTGTGTACTAATGAGAAGAAAAGGTGCCTTTAAACTGAATAATGTAATGAAAATAATGGAAAATGGATCTCACTGTACTCTCCTGGAGTTTTCCTGCTATGAATAATATTTTGCTTCATCTACCCAAGTTTTCTTTCTTTGATCTACTTGACACCGAGTTAGAAACTGAAAATTGTCATGAAGAGTCTGGTTTAGGCTACTGCCAAATGGGAGTCACTACTAAGTTTTAATATCTATGTATAAAACTACACCCCAAACTTCTGGTTAAAAAAAAAAAAACAAAAAACCAAAATGCAACTTAAGCACTTCGGAGCAGAGCCTGGGGGCAAAAAATCCCAAACAACCAAATATGTGTATTGTGCCTTCCCCTCTCTCTGTGTGTAGATGTCTGTATTTCTGCTACTGGCACTCTTGACTATAAAATCCTGCCTGAACAGTATTGGGGAGAGAGAAAATTATGTATAAAAATCCAACAATGACTTTATTTTTATTAAATTTCCAAACCCAACATAAACACTGATGTGAGACATTACTTGGAACAACAGAACTTGTAAAGACGTGTTTAGAATATGTGTTTTAGCCTGATGTTATCTCTTTGTAGTTATAAATATTGCTTTTTTTTTTTTGTTCCAGGGAAACCTGAATGAGCTGGGCAAGCTTTTAATGCAGGGATCCTTCAATGTGTGGACTGATCATAAAAAGGGTCACTCGAAGGTGAAAGATTTGGCACGCTTCAAGCCAATGCAGCGACACCTCTTCCTCCACGAGAAAGCAGTGCTGTTCTGTAAAAAGCGAGAAGAAAATGGAGAGGGATATGAGAAAGCACCTTCTTACAGCTACAAACATTCCTTAAATGTAAGACACTTAGCAGACCAGTAAGGTCAAGATAGCAGGGGCTTCGCCTGCAGCAATACAGTACTCTAGGGTTTTTTGTCAGTGAAGCTGTGTTATGGTTTTGCATTGGGAACTTCACCCTTTCAGCCAAACCCAACTGGTGCTGTAGGTCCATGTCGCTTTGTGTTGCTGTCTTTTAGAGAGTCAGGGTAGGGGGAAATTATCCTTTGAGAAAATCCAAACCATAATAGTCTAGCTGAATGGCAGTTGCATTAATCACACAGAAAATCTACTATTGAGTAGAGCAGAGTAGTATAAAATATAGATGTAAGAAAATATAGATGTAAGGTTTGGTGGTCTGGATTTTAAGAGATATCTTGTGTCTCTGTCTCAGTTTAATGTACTTAAGCCTTTCTTGCCTCGGAGGTAGCCAAGCTGACACACAGCACTAAATCTCTTACATCTAACATGTAGAACGTGTTATTAATTATTCTTTTCCTTGTGCAGGAAGCCAAATAGGGCTTTCTGTTCAGAAACAGGGTACAAAGAATACCAGTAGCTGCCTGCTTCTGTTGTTATTGTAATTGCAATTTGGTAGGTCAACTTCTGTTCTCTTTGCTTCCAGATGGCAGCAGTTGGAATAACAGAAAATGTCAAAGGGGATGCAAAAAAATTTGAAATCTGGTATAATGCAAGGGAAGAAGTTTACATCATACAGGTAAATAACATGCCAGTGGGGGGAAAAAAAAAAAGAGAGAGGGAAAGATAAAGGGCAGTCTAAGGGGGGTTAACCCGAAGATGATCTGGGTTGATTTTTGGTTGGTGTGGTTTGTTTTGTTTTTTTTTTTTGTTTTTTGTTTTTTTTTTTCCCTCCTCTGTTATGTTACTAATAGACATTGATGAGGAAAAGTAGGAAAACAAAACAAAACACACCAGATTAATTCATGAGGTAGTTTCTTAAACAGTGTGTTTCAAATGCAGGGTCTTCTGGGTGAAAAAAATAATCACATTTAAAAAAATCTATGGGGGGTATAATATATACCATTACTATTGCTCTCACTGGGGTAAGTGGATGGCTTGGGAGCCAGCATTTGACTGTAGCACGTGCACAGCCTCTGCCTCTGTGTGTTCCAGTTGTCACAACTAGCTTCTGTTCACTAAGGACTAGAGAGGGATCTCTGTCTGTCCCTCTTGAAGGATTCCTCCAAGGCTGTGCTTTGGCATGCAACACAACTCTGTGTGATAAGTATTCTGTGCTTGATGGCTGACTGTATGTATTTTCGGGTAGGCACCAACTCCTGAAGTTAAAGCTACTTGGGTAAATGAAATAAGAAAAGTGCTGACGAGTCAACTGCAGGCATGCAGAGGTAAAAAAAAAAAAAGGGGAGATATATATATGGGGTTTTTTTAATCTCTTTTGGTTTTGAACTTCAAAACCCGCCTTGTATGTATATCTTCACTGTGTAGGATTGTAGAAGTGAAAAGCTCAAAATACAAATTTTAATAGGTTTTTTTTTTCCTCTTTCCTCCATGATAGAAGCTAGTCAGCACAGGGCACTAGAACAAACACAGAGTTTACCTCTACCAGCATCATCTTGTCCAAGGTAAGTATGCTGTCAAATGAGACTGGTTGCCTTGTAAATATACTAATACATCTCACTTGCAGTTCTTCGTTATTCCTATACCTTAATACTGGCCCTTATGTTTTAGGGGTTGTTTTTTTTCCTACATCTCTTCCTACTATAAAGCTGTAAATCTTGGGGTTTATACATCTCTAGAACTGTTAAACTGAGCAGCAGCAGCATGGACTTGGCCAATTGATAGGGAACAACACAGAAAAGTTATTTTCTGCACCAGCCAAAATCCTAGTGGTATTATTGGGTCTGTTTGTTGAACAGCTAATGATAAACTTTACACTCCAGATAAGAGAGTTATGTGGAGCAGCCTTTTACTTTCTTCTCTTTTCTTTTCCTTCACCTGGATTATTTTTTTTCTTCCTTTTCCAATCTCATGTTATCTTCCTTTTTGTCTTTTTCAGGGCATTATCTTTTCTCTGTCCCTTGTTCTTTTCCTCCAATTTCCTTGTTGTTGTTTTTTTTGTTGTTTTGTTTGTTTGTTCATTTAAAGTTGTATGTTGATTCCTCCAGTGTCCCAACTTCTGAGTCAAGCTTTTCTTTTCCTATTTTTAATCCTTCACCCTACCAACCTGTATATTCTTTTGCTCCCACCTGCTGTTCTGCCCTTCTCTGATGCCTCTTTTTAATCCTCTGCTGCTCACTCTTTTTCATGGTATGGGTATGTGTGTATACCCATAAGCCCATGTGCTGGTATCTTCCGTCATTCCCACATGGTGTGTGCTCAAATATGTATCAGTAGCTTGCTGCCCTGTATGTTTTATGCTTCTGCTTGTCACTCAGGGAGAATTTCCTAGATGTATAGTATTTGTGGGATGTCTTTCTCCATTCCTTTCCCAGTTGGAGATGTAATGGGATCTTGCAGTTGGAGTCCAACCTATTTTCTTTGTTCATCCCTCATCTATTCCTGTGTTAAGGGCTTCTGAGGGGCAGAGTTCATTCCTTTTTTTCCTTTTCTTTTGTTTTCTTTTTTTCCTTAGTACATTCAGGAGGAAACTGTCAGCACAGAATGTGTGCCTGTAGCTGAGAGTGAGTGGAAGTTGTCCTGAGCTGTGTTTTCAGTAGCTCACACTGCCATAGTACCTGTGGTTGCAGTCAGTTAGGGAAATCTTTTTCCTTTATATGTGCTCAAGGTCTTTCTATGCACAGTCACCATGAGTTCCCCAATCCTGGAAGGTATGATCTGGCAAGTAGCTAAGGAATGGTTTTCAGCCTGTATATTTGTATGTAAAAGGCAGCCCATGACCGAAGGTCATCACCCCTGTTCAGACCCAAATTTGCTGGAGATGGGTTGATTGTCCTAATTTTCTTCCAATAAACAGTCCTTCACGGAACCACATCAGGAACACCAAAAAAATGGAGGAGAGAAAAGCTGATCTCACAAGTCTAGAAGGTTATGGCACCACAATAGCACCAAAGTACCCGGAGAAAGGCAAAGGTGAGTTTACACGTACGTATTATGATCGTTAAGTGCGAAGAGCATGCCTGCACTGCAGACACACAAGCAGATCCACCAGCAGAGTAGCCAGGGTAGAGCAGGCAAACGGTGTTACACCTGAACGAGCAGGGCTGTGCTGCTTTCAGCCCTGAGGCAGCCCACCCACAGAGCTGGTCACATCTGCCCTCAGCTTGGGTGTTTCTGAGTTCTGCTGTGTGGTGTGGACACCAAAGCCACTTTGATGAAAGGTAGCCGAAAGGAGGTGGGAACTGTGGGTGATGAAGCTGGGGTCTGCAGTAGGTCTCCTTTTAGAGCTGCCCAGCTTCTCAGGCTTCTTTTCTTCTGCATAAATGTATTGGCATTGTCTGTTCTGAAGAGTATTATTTTTCTCTTAAATTTTGGTTCCTATCACAGAGATTATTTACTAGACCAGTGGCAATACAAGCCTCTGCACGGTGAGAACAACTGGCCACCTGAGTTCTTCTGTTGTACCTGGACTTTCAGTTGTCCTTTCTCGTCCTAACATGCAGGTTCCCTGCCAGAGCTGCAAACAACTTTTTGCCTTGATCTTTTCATGGCCTTCTCCCCTTTCTTTCTGTGTCTCTCTCTTCTTTTGTACGTGACACCAGCTCTACCTCAGAATGCTCTGTGCTGTCAAAAAAGCACTTTATGCTACAGGGCTTTACTAATCTCAGAAGTTAGAAAGGTAATTTTTCTTTAAAAAAAAAAAAAGCTAGACTGTTTTCTGCTGCAATTGAAGCATCATTTTGTGTGTCTGTGTAGTGCGACAGGCTTTCAGTGTCTGCACTAGCTTGTTCTCCTAAGTTCAAGCCAGGTTCCTGAGTCATTGACCCTGACAGGGAGATTTCAAGAGAAACTGGCTCCAGAGGGGAGGGGGTGATGCAGCTGGGAAAAGTGGAGCTGTTGGAGATCCAAGGGAAGGAGTGCAGGTTCTGATGTCTCCAGTCTCACTATCGAGGCCAAGGAAGGAGTTTATAGTACCCCATTCCTATAGGAAATGAGAGGAAGGAAATTGTTTTCAGATCAGACACCTGGCCTGCTTCTAGCTTCAGTGGATCTGCCCCAAATGCACCTGTACTTGGCAAAAAGGAATCAAGGTTTTCTAGAGTATTTCTGTGTTAGCATCCTTGCTAACAGAGCTCCCAAAGCATGACTACAGCGGAAATATGTACAACAATGTTGTTTTGCTGGATGCAAAAAAAATAAGAATTTCCCAGTGCTTCCAGAAACAGTCTTATTTTTCTAAAACAGACAATAGGAGTCTGAGAGCTTTCTTGCTTCCTCCTGCCAAGTAATTGCACTGGTACATTAATTTCTTGCTTTGAACAGCTGTCTTTGAACAGTCTGAATTGCATTAAGATGATGGCACTTGTTCAAGAGCATGGTGGGTTTGTTTTTGGTTTTGTTTTTTTTTTTCCAAACAATCTTTTCAGAATGCCTTTTTAAAACTTCATTACCTTTGAGTTCTTTCTGGAGAGACACTAGGGTTATGTATCTAATGCTAGTGAGGTGAGCACTAATATCCCATGCTTGCCTTGACAGAAACTCCATCTCCTTCTGCTAAAAGCCAGACATTGCCAATGATCCTTCTTACAGGACCAGGTATTGCTGTAGCACTAGATTTATGTGAAAATGATTGCTTAATTTGGTAATTTCAATTTTAGACAAACATTCATTGTATTCAGTTGATGTCTAGTTCATTTAGAAAAGTTTACATATATTTTCATCTATTACTGTAAAACAAATTTGCCAATTTATTTTCAAATAAGTACATGTAAATAATTAATTCCTTCGGCTATAATTTACCAACGATGGCTAAAAATCAGACTGATTACAGAAATCCATTTGTTTTCCAGTGTAAACTCAAAGGTATTTAGCATGCAATCCACCTATTCTCTTTTTTCCAGTTCTTCAATATCTCTCTTCTGTGTTTTTTTGCCTATTCATCCTCCTGCAGCTTCTCCTACCAGTCCTGACAAAAAAGCTAAGCGGCATGAAGTAGTGAGTGACCCAACTCCTTTTGGTTTAAGAGGTAGAGTGATACCACATCTTGTACTCCACAAAGATCCACACATCCCTCATGTAATATGTTTCATCAGAGCACTGGAGATAACCTGTATGATGCTGTTGTGTGCAGCAGTATTGATATCAGCTGAGTTTTTCCAAGTGGGTCTGTCCACTTCTCTATATACTGTCTTTGATAGCACAACTGGTTGAAGTTTTACCTTGCCATTGAATAAAGTAGCATATGGCTTACTAGTTTTTGGGAGAGGGCAGTGGGAAAGGAATGTTCTGCTGAAGTAATAGCCAGCAGCTGTATGTTTAATGGAACTATCCAGTTGCTATGAGGCAGTTTGTTTTCCAGTTAGCATCCTCCTGTCACTGTGCCCCTTGTGGAGAGGATTTAACTTTTAAAAAAGGAAAAAAAAAAATAAAATCAGAAACACATATACTCTGGTCAGCGTGAGGATCATCCTTTTTACGTGGAGTTTCCATTTTAGATCTGCAGTTATTACTGTAGTCATGGTCCTGTTGCATCTTTCTTTGGGTGATAGTAGGCAATTTTTACCACCCTGTGAACCCCAGATTACGTAACTCAATGCCATGTTGCAATTTGCCTCCTGCCCTCCCACCCCACAGCTAAGCAAAGAATAGAAAAGCGTTTCAGGTAAATGGCCGAGTTCTAACCAGCAGGGCTGTTGGCGAAGGTCTGAGTACAAATCCCTAGAGCTAATTAACTAGAGTACAAGGAGAGCAGTTCCTCTCTTCCTGATTTTCTCCACCACCACCTCTTAGAAAATATTATTCTAAAGATGAAGCTGTTTCAAGCCCTACCGTCATCCTCCTCTCCAGGTTTCCACAGCCTTTGTCTTTGTTCATATGTGGAAACAGTGCGGGTTTAGCTGCTGTGCTGGGGAAACTGTGCAACACCCTCCACCTCGTCTGAGCAGCAGGCAGTGTAATCCCAGGCCAGAGGCATGCAGGAACTCCACGAGAGTGGATATGGGAGTTAGGAGGTTCATTTTTCTGCAGGTAGCAGTCAGCCTCTGGGATCTCCAAGTACCATGGAAATCCCAAGGGCCTGAAAATGCTGTCAGAAAGGGAAAGGGTGTTTTGTGGCCTTTTCCATGGCTGCTGACATTTTTCAGAGTGGGCAGTCCTTGACCATTGCTAATTTACAGTAAAATTGTTGAATCCTCAGAACAGACTTGTCTGATTTGCGGTCCTGTCCAATAGCCTCTGACTTTATGACACCACTAAACCAAGTAAATGAATTTAAAACATCTAGTAACTCCCCTTTCTGTCTTGCACCTTCCAATCTCTTTTCTGACACTTTGTCTTCTCCTTCCCCAACTCAAAGAAGGATAAGCAGGCAATTATGCTGGGCATTTCAGGACAAAACTACACCAGATGATGGTCACAGCTCCCCGGGGCAGAGTGCATTGCTCCCACTCATTTCCTTTCACTGCTACATCGCTCTGACGTACTTCCCAGTGAGCTCAAGGAAAATGAGCTGGTGACAGAATCACATCTTGCAGATAGATCCTATCTCTGTCAAGAAACCTGTGGGTCCATTTCTGAAGAGAGGTCGTTACTGAATTCTTTGTTTTCTTGGCACCATCAAATCTAAGCTCATTTCTACATAACCTTGTCTTTTCTCAAGGCTGTCTGCCGTTTTCTGATATTTCCTGCCTTTATAGGGAGCTCTGAGTTAGTCACACCATGTAGAATACACGCGTGCATGCTGAATGTGCGTGCATGATCTTGGTGCCTGTAGTTAGCTGATATGAATATGACCATAGTGACCGCGTCCCCTCCTCACCCAGGACCCAGGTGAGCTTTTATTTGGACTTGTTAATAACACAGTGCCAGCTTGTATGAGTAGGAGTACTACTGGGAAGGATCAGGCAGGTCTGCTCTTACCCACATCAGCACAATATATGAAAAGAAAGAGGCTGAGGAACAAGAGCTGTTACCCAAAACATTCCAGATTATGCAATGATGCTACAGGCAGGGCAATTACAGTGATTTCGTTTTCTTTTTGCAACCCATTGGTTCTGTTTCTAATGAGAGCTTGGAAAAGTTAGGAGAAACCAAGTTTTCTTTTGTTGCATTGTTCTTAACTTGGAAATAACTGGAAGAGTTTCAGCTGTGTACCACAAGCCAACTATAAGATGTGAACTTCCAAGGAAATGGAATACAGCAGGAATTTATTGCTCAGTTTCTCCACAGATGGAAGTTCACTCTTAACCCTGGACAGGGCCAATTGGGTCAGTACTTCTAACCTTGTGCAGGTCATCCAGCAGCGCAGGCGAGGTAAAAGTCCCACTCTGTTTGGTGTGCTCTGGGTGTGATTTCTTTCTGTGATTCTTAGATTGCTTTGGCTTTACTCTGACAATGCTCAGGTTTTTTCCTAACGCACTGGCTTGACCAGCCATGCGACAAATGCCTCGGAAGCAGGGAAGAGCAAAAATGCTAATTAACTAATAGTTACATAAAAGTTGGAAGGTTTGTACTTCATTTCGTTCTTTTAATTGGTTTTATTGTTGTTACTGTTTGACCTGAACCAAAGTCTTGCTTACAAATATTTGTCTCTTTTATTATGACTTCTTTTTCATTATAAGCTTGACACATTTAGTAGCAGCTGCTGACCTTAGTGAAAAGCATCCTACTAGTAAAACTTACTGTAGTTTTATTTGGAAAAGGATTTTGTGCATTCTGGATATGATTCAGCTTTGTAAATAAATGAAATGCTTCACCCTTAAAGAGAAAAAGGAACGTTTGGCAATAAGTGACAGGCACGAGGTGGTTCTTGTGGTGTCTGGTGCAGTGACTTAACACCGAGATAAGTCAGCGTAATTAAGTATCCTTGTGTCAACCTGAATACCTTTAAATAATAAGCTGCCTTGTCAGGTGAAGTACAGAGTGCCTGTAGCTTGTGTTGAATTTCTTGACAGTTCTGAGTGCTCAACAGTTTGAAGGAAGCAATGCCCATCCATCCCTTGTTCCAGCAGACTGGTTAGGTTGCTTTGAGTGACAACCCTGTGTGTTCCTCCTCTTCCCATAAAGTGTACGCTCCTGTCTTCTACCTCCTCCCAAGAAAATGAGTATCTATCCATTGTTCATCTTTGTATAAGAGAGAAATAGCTGCTTTTTAGTTGGGAATTTGCGTTCTTTCCATCTATTTCCCTCTATAGAAAGCCCAAGGGCCAAATTCACTGCTGTGCATTGCCACAATTCCGCTTACTGTGATGGGAACGGGCCAACTTTTGCCAGCTGTGAATTTCGCCTAGTGGCTGCGGTAACTTCCCTGTGTACGCTTTTCCTCCTGGTTATCTTGATCACTTTCAGTGGGAAGAACATTTCTCCCAGTCAGCAGCTCACTGCTGCAAAGTTAACCATCAACTGTTTGTTCCCCAAGGTTGGGCTAAAACATCTCATTCTCTTGATGCATCTGAAGAAAATGATGGCTGGTCTAGTGCTGAAGATCCGCTGAATTCATCGGATGCGGAGGAAGAAGGAGGAGGAGGAGGCGAGATGAAGCTGGTAACCAGAAATTAACCCCTGTTGAGCTAAGCGAATGTTACTGATAGATTGTGTGTGGCAGTATTTGGGAATGCTTTTAAAGCTTGTAGGAAGGAAAGTGCCTGCCTTGAAATCCTCAGCTGGGCAAAATCCCTAGGGGAGTGGAAAAATAGCCCCTTCTCTTAAATCAGCCGTGTGTTTGTACCTTGGGAAAGTCCATCTGTGCCTTTGTGTACCCACAGAGGAGCAAGACTGTGGCTGCTTATGTGGGAGTAAAAAAGTCAAGCGATGACATACTCAGCTACCGTGTCAATGGACTTCCACACATACATCACATCACTAGTTTGGCATTTTGGTTTTGTTTGGTTTTTCAATTTTTTTTTTTTTTTTTTTTTTAGATATTTGAATTAATTGTGAAACATTTCACTGAATGTTTTTTCAGGGTGTGAGAACTCATGAACTGTATTTACATGTAATCAAACAGCAAAGTTTTACTGCCTCTCAGTATGTATATTTACACCATCTTCAGCATGTGTGTGCATGAGAAAGAAGGGAAAAGTACTTTAATTTCATAACAAAAGCTGCAACATACCTTAAAGTACCCAATAGAAATAATTTGTTTGTTTTTCCTCTGTGTGCATTTAGACTCCTGGTAAATATACAGTTGTGACTGATTATGAGAAAGGAGTTTCTGAAGAATTTACAGTGAAAAGTGGAGATCTAGTGCAACTGATTCGTGAAGGGGAGGATGGACTTTGGTACGCAGATCTGTGTTTGGGAATTTTTATACGCAGAACTGTGTTTGGAAGGCAGATGTTTAGGGTAAAACTTTCAAAGGCATCAAATGAAGCACTCTGACTTTTTATTGTTTATATTTTTTTAGGTATGTAAAGAACCTGAGCACTGGTAGAGAAGGCTGGATCCCGGCAAACAATCTGCTGATGCTCATAGGCAATTCAAAATCAGCTCAATCTTTAAGCAGCTCTGGTAGGCTATTTATTTTAAATGATACTATTGTCTCTCTGAAGATTCCTATTATGAAAGTAAGTTGTGAAAACCAATAAACATCTAATATGTTCTTGTGTTTGTTTTTTTCCCTTTCCCAGAATCAGGCACTGCCTCCAGCACTTTGAGCACATCATCCAGTTGTAGCGATAGCTGCAATGCCAGCAGCACCAGCTTCTCAGACATTAAGGGCTAACATTAAATTTTCATCCAACTTCCATGGAAGGTAATCTGGAATTTGTCATTCTGTGCAGAGTTCTGGATGTTGGACTTCAGCAGAGAACCACCAGTTCTGCGTTGTCAGCTTTGAGTGTTTTCACTGGTGAGTTTTACAGGTTCTCCCAGAAGATCCCAATGAAAGTGCATGGAATGTGAAGTTGTAAATAAAAGTTAAACAATTTGAAATGGGGTCTTGTAGAGGCTTCTGCTCTGAAGTCTGAAGCTACAGAGCTGTTAGCATAAAACGCATTTTCTCATTGATACACAATCAGGTTTCTGCAGAACTGTATCACTTCATAACAGCCAGAATCTGAATGTGAGCAAACAAAAAGTGTTCAGTGCTACATCTTTATTGTAAAATAATAACATAGCAATCACTGTACAGGATAGGTCTGAGGAAAATAAATCCGAGTTTACAGTTTCTCCTCCCCAAAAAAAACCCTTTGTCCAAGGACATACCTCGCTCAGTGCAGTGAATGGGACTCTTAGCGCAACAAGGAAGGTTTGGTCCAGCCTTTCCTCTTCTCTTGGGTCTTCAGGATATTCTTCTGCTCCTTAGAGACTGGGATGCAGACAGGACCAATTCACTGACCACAACAACATCAAAAGAAAATATTATTTTATCCTTTCCAACCTTTTAATAATGTGTGCAATGGAATTAGCTGTTTTCTGAGGTATTTTGGCCTCACAACCAAATTCTTTATCGAGATCACTGTGTTTTTGTAGCCTTGGCAATTTAGTAGTATCTTTATCCTTACACAGGTGCACAATAAAACACAAATGTTCTTATTCACAAAATGATTTTTTAATAAACAGTAATTGCATGGTTACCCTCAGCTCTCATGACTAACATGCAGTTACAGGCAGACGATACTATTGTGGCTGCACTATGGGTCAAGAGCCTTCCTTCAGACAAATCTATGAGGGCTAGAAATTAGACATATTTTTAGTCAATAGTGTTTGTTGAAGAGTTATTCAAAGAGAAAAACACGACAACAGAATTTTTCTATAAAAGGGGAGCGTGGGAGAAAAAAAATCTTTATTAGAGAAGAGTCAAATTCATGCTACAGACAAGTATTTTAAATTTTTTTAAAGGAACGGTAATACTAAACTTGCCATTTTTCAACGTATTATGTAAGCCAATGTTTTAAATTTTCACCTTATCAGATGTTCTTTGCACTTCATCCTTACAAACAGTCCAGAACTGTATGCATGTATGGAATATTATATTCATTCCTGTCCATCTCTCAAATATTTTCACTTACATGAAAAGAGGTTTTTAACTGATTCATGTATCATATTATTTAAAAATAATGTGGACATTAAGAGCATAATTTTTCAGAAGCACTAAGCACGGCAGATTATCAATGGGAACTGCTGTTAATCATCAGACCCTCTGATGGCTGGGCCCTGAAGTCTATCTTTAAGCCAGAATTTTGTATTTTAGAGGCTGCAGCTTTAGGAAATTTAAATGACAAATACTCTACAGAATGATCTTACTCCTGGCTTGCAAAAGCAACCCTACCCCAGACACAATCAAAATGCAGCTGACCATGGTCAGTACAAATTGAAACATATATATACATACACATATTTATGCACCTATATATGTGCATGTATGTGCTTGTGTGTATATATATGTGTGTGTAGATATGTATATGTGTGTAGATACGATGTATCAATGTAAAGGATGTATTTATAATCTTCATGCTGCTGAATGTGTCACTTTACAATTCATAAATACTTAGGTTTCTTGCAATACTGCAATATAAAGGCTGATCAGGGTTTTACTTCAGGCATCTTTTCCAATGCAGAAATCCTCTGATCTTTTTTTTAATTATCTCATATAATACTGCCCTGAGCGGGAATATTTAGTCTGATATTTAACAATGGAATGGCAACATGAGATTTGGCTTATATTCATCTATGTAAGTTATTTTGTAAATTATCTGTAACATAATTTACTTATATATTGCTGTCATTGCTAGGATGAGACTGTCCTTTCATTTCTCACAGCCTCATTTGTGTTATGTCAATGGTTTGCTCTGCATCATTGCACTTTAATACAACCCATTTCACTATTTCCTTTTTTTACTGCTGTTGTGAATTGGAAGTTCAAAGTCAGAGGTCTCTATTGTAATTAAGAAAATTTGAATAAATTTCAGCACTTCTTGCTGAATGCCTTTATATAGACATGCTCTGTGTTTTATTTTGTCTCGCAGTCTTAAAAGCTTCTTATGGGTATCATAAAAACAGAGATAGGCTCAAGGATTTGGATCAGAAAACCTGGTCTGTCTAGCTGTTGCTTCTCAGGATCCATGTGTTCAAATCCTTTGCCTACTCATTCTGGACCATGTCAGAAAAACACCATTTTACCCTTGTGATCGTGTCTCCCTTACGTTAAAGTATGGCTGCAGGCTGAGGATAAGAAAGGAAAGCCAATGCCAGGCAGACTGATTCCCCTTCTCCCACGCACCCTTTTTTGAAAGCGCATTGCTGTTGGGTTTTCCCTAAGAAGGCCATGTATCCCGTGGCTCCCCTCCTCCTGTACGCGTGCTCCTCGTGATCCTGTGCTCTTAGCAGAACAAGTTGAAGGTCCACGTCTGGCAGTGGCTGCAGCTGGGTGAGAAACAAGAAACCACGTTCACATTTGCAGCACCCGAAGAGGAACATAGAATCATAGAATCACACTGTTGGATGGGACCTATGAGATCATCTAGTCCAACCGTCTTCCCACTACCATTGGTGCCAGAGCTACTAAACCATATCTTGTAGCTCCTCATCAAGCCGCCTCTTGAACACTGCCAGGGACGGCGACTCCACCACCTCTCTGGGCAGGCCATTCCAGTGCCTGACCACTCTTTGGGAGAAAAAGTTTTTCCTCAGGTCCAACCTAAACCTTCTCTGGTACAACTTGTGGCCATTACCTCGGGTCCTGCTTGTTGCCTGGGAGAAGAGGCCAAAAACATGTTTGCATGTTCACCGATTAACGGCTTTAAGGACCATCATGCCATGGCAGGAGGTGAATTTCACACTGAACTGGAGTGATTTGGGCTGAGTTGGTGGCTGTGTGCAATTCCATGATCCAGCTAGGCTGTTATTGGGATTTGATTGCTTTTATTTACTCTTGTTCTTATTAACATAACAGCTGCCTCTGTAGTAGGTGTTTCTGCTGCTCTGAGCAAAAGGAGATCCAGCCTTTCTGAGCACAACCACATCATACTTGTTACAGGAAAAGAATGAAAGAATTCCAGCCCAGGTTTACCTTAGTGGAAAGTAAACGCTTTTCCATATAAAAGCCTAATAATGATTTTTACTTTTTTTTTTTAATTGTAATTATGTTTATTTCCTATTGCAAACACTGTGGACTCAGTCTTGGGTTTCTTGTATGCCAGATAACTGGCTCAAAGTTAAGGCACAGTTTTTCTGACTGTTTGGGTTATCTCAAATATCTTTTCATACGTAAATAAACACACACACCTCTCAATGGGCTCCAACTGTTTTGCTTGGTCTGAAAGGCATTCGCAGTGAAGCAGCCTCACCCAAAGGGTTTTCCTGAGAAATCTGGGGGCAGTATTAGGTCTAGACAAAGCCATGAGAGGAAAAAAAAGCAGCATGGTGTATACAAAAAAGCAGGCTCCAAGACAAAGTGGCAACATTTCTTCAACCAACCTAGCAGCATAGCAAGAAGATGAGTCCCTCAGCCCTTTAGAAGGAGAGGCTGAGCTGTGGTGGGGGCAAAGGCAAACCATGAGGACCTCTGCCAGCTCCTCTGCAGCTCTGAGCCTGCAGAGACAGGCCGAAATCCCCGCATCGTTAAGTCCCTACAGCACTGAGAGCCCAGTATGTACAAGAGATGATGTAGTAAAATAAGCTCGTTGGGTGTCTTTGCACCACCTGAGTACCGCCGCTGCCACCTGTACCAGCAGCAGCCTAAAGATGGTGGTAGAAAATCAAGGATCAAGTTTTGCATTTTTATTCTGCAAGGTTTTAACTCAGATTAGCCAGTTTGGTGCTGAAATATTACCTTTGACAAATCAATTGAAGTGAATTGATTAATCACCTTTCAGGTTTTTATATTTACTCATTTCACAGCAATTGACAAGGCAGCAAAGTCCCCAGCTGCATTTAAAAGTCTGAGGATCTACCAGTGATACTGTTGTGACAGTCTGGGGACATAGGCAAGAGAAGGGCTGTAGTAGGGTTAATATCTCTCATTACCAACGGAGATAGGTGGCATAAACAAATTTTGGGACACGCTGCCTGTATTTTAAATCTAATTTTTCTGTGTCTTGTTTCCTTTATTACTGGCTATCTTCAGATATCCTTCTCGGGCAGCAAAAGAAGAGGAAGAAATAACCCACGTCAAGATTAAAAAACAAAATGTTAAGTGCTTGTATTCAAAGAAGTTCTCAAAAATGTTATCTCCCCATCTTCTACTTCCTCTTTATGAAAATATTTGCTCTATAGGGATACAGAACTTGGTCAACAGGCAAGTAATTTCCTCCTGAAAATAAATAGTTCTCTTTTGAGGTCTAAAATGTAAGTCATTTGTTTTAAAGCTTAGCGGCATGACTGTCATGTATTTATACATTAATATATATTTTATTCAACAGAAACAGGAAATTATTAATTTGATGACAGGCTTGGCTTGCTTTTGATTAGTCTGATAAAAGAATTATGGCATGTTACTACTGGTTTTGGAGATTTAAATTGAATTTTCTGTAAATTCATGAGGCAGCTTGTGCCTAAACCTTTCTCACCTAGACACGTGAGCTTACTTGCCAGCCTTGTTGGCTTACTCAAATGATCTCTTATGGTCTCTTTGAAACAGAAATCATTGATCTGGTTTTTTAAACGGTTTCTGAATGCTGACTAGAAAACTCATATTTAAATGACCAGTGACTTGTTGGATCAGATCGAGTCGCACAGTTCCCGGTAGCTTCCATACTTGTCTTCTCTTCAACCCAAAATGTGAAACCAAAAATAGCAAAATCATAAGAGTTTTTCTTTGAAAAATGTTAATAGTAAACAAAATAAGAACAAAATCAGCTGTGGCAGCAATTGTAGTGGGAAGACGGTTGGACTATAGATGATCTTGTGGGTCCCATCCAACCATGTGATTCTATGATTCTAAGAATAAAGGACGGTATGTTCTGAGACATCAGTTTGTCATGTCTTCCAGCCTAATGTTTCCACTTTAGATTTTTTTCTTTCAAATTGTTAATATTTTTCATCCCTTATTTTTTCAACTTTTTTTTTTTTTTAAATAAAGCGACTTTGGCACATCCAAAGCATACACTAAAAAATACCCTAAATCATATTTTCTGAACAGCTGTCCCCAAACTGCTTCTAGTAGCACCCATGAGCAGCAGGGGTGCATGTTTGAGTTAATATTTTTCTTGGAATTGCTCAGAAAACATAAGCCAAGGCTGAAGCTTGCACTGGCAAGGAGATTTATAGAGCAGAATACCAGGGCAATTTTCATAAACTACAGCAAGACCACACAAGAAGAAAAATGAAGTAAGACTTTGGGATCTTCTGGGGAAGAAAAGCTAACAAACTGATGTTTGCTCCTCTTGCTGGTGTATAGGACAGTAAGGAAGGGGAGCTCTTCTTTAAAAACACAGCTCTTTAACACAAGAAGTGGCCCGGCTGAATTTAGTAGGAAGCAGCTTTGAGACGAGACCTGTGAATATGAAGTTCATGAGCGAAGAGCTTTAGTGAAGTCCTGGGACTGCTGAATCCCCAGTGACCCTCCTCATGGGCATGGTCATCCCTGATGAAACCTAATTGCATTAATTTTTCTTGGAAGAAGGACTGTCCCCATATGAACTAACTGTTGCTCCCAGTACTTGGGCTTCTCCCCGGGCTCTAAAAATAGTGAGTGTTTGGCTGTATTCCCAAGCAGCAAAACCAAAATATTTCATGCTTAAGGGGTGTCAGTGGAGGAAGGAAGACAGAAAGCAAATACTGCATCAGTCCTAAAGGATGTTCAGGATCTGCATGCTATGAAGGAAGAAGATGAGAAAGTGAAGGGGTGTCGTGGTGCAGAGGTGCTGTGATGCTGCTGCAGAGCGGCAGCCACCCCAGCCTCCCTGCCAGGGAGACACCCAGCCTAAGGAAACAGGGCTGAGGGGGGCAAGAGGTGCCGCCCCCTCTGGTGTGGGAGGCACAGCCTCATGCTCTGATCTAGAAGACCCGTTCAAATAGCCTGGGGCAGATCTTTCCCCAGGAAGACGAGAGAAAGAGAGAAATTTTCATGCAGCTCCAACAAACTTAGGTTTTGTCTTGCAAAGATGAACATGCTCTTGCTATCTTCAACTCACAGCTGTAGGCAAACGAACATGGAATGAGGATCGTGTTGGCAGGCTATGAGATGTGGAGAGGGTTCCCAAAAAGGAGAGATGGGGACAGCTTGGGACTTGCTGTAGCTCCTTTTGTATTCCAGTAACTTGCCTCCTTCCTCTGCTCCAGGACAGGACACCCATTCCCGACCGTCCCAGAAACCAGGCTGCTGGGAATTAGCCAGGCTGTGATCCAGAGAAGTGCCCAGATGCCCCCTCTTGGGAAAGCAATTTCAGGACGTCCAGCTGTGCACATCACTGCTAAATAACAGGAAATCAGGCGAAGAAAATCCGGGAGCCCAGCTTTCCTAAGCAATGATGACTTCTGCAGGGAGTTATGCTGAGTGTTGGCAGCAAAGTAAAAATCCAGCTTTTCTTTGCTGTAGCATTCGTATGCAGAGCTGACCCTCCTGCCTTTCCACACGGGAAGGGGAAAATGGCCTGGAAAATACTCCAGCCTTCAGGCAACGCTTCACTCCTCACAGGCAAACATGCTCTTTACCTCCTTGTTATCTTAAGTAAATATTTCCCCAGGAATGTTGTCAGCTCTCGAGTCTGATGCCATTCATTGATTTCCATTAAATCAGAGGACTGCTTGTGTTCCAGATAAAACATTGCCTGCAGATTTGCCCCTCAAACCCCTCTCGCTGCTAATGACACACACTGTGTATCAGCTCAGCGCCTCTTCCACCTGGTACCACTGGTGCAGGCCACATCAGTCTTGCAGTAAAGATGGAGAGAAAGAGTGTAGGGCGTTTCTTGCTGGTTAATTAGTGTCTCCGAGTAAATTCAGCCAGAAGTGCAGAGTTTCAATTGGTGACGGAGAAATGGGAGAAGAGAGATGTCAGTGGTTCGACCACACTCCGAAGCATTGGAAGGCCGTACCTTGACTGCCGATTCAAGATAAACATCACGTCGCTGCTCTCTGCATGCAGGGCTATGTGGCCAAGTTACTGCCAGTCATATGGATGCAGGGTCCCAGCATTTATGTTTCTCATGAAACAGGTGTATTAGATGGAAAACGAAGGCCTAGAGTAGCAGCCTGTGTAATCAGCAGAGTCTGCACAGGTCGGGAGAGCACGCTTCAAAAGCAAGCTCCCCGCTTGCGTGAAAAGGGCACGTTGCAGGATTTGCATGTGCCCTTCTGCTCAGCTCGCCGGGCTGTCATGGATCTTTTTCTGTTTCCATGACTCGCCGGCCCCTCCTCTGGCTCCGAGCACTTGAAGCTGAGCTCTTTGGCCAAACAGTCCTTGCTGAAATGTCAATACAGTACCGGGACGCTGGCTCGCAGGGTTCATCATGGTTTCCAGGCAGTCCGTGGCTCTGCTTCTCTGCTTTCCACTACTGATTCCTCTTTCTCTGGACGCAGGTACGTCGTAAGATATGGCTGTAATTATGTTTGCTGGCAATGGACCTCTGCTGTTACTCAGGTGTAATTCTCATTGCAAGTTTTGAGCGCTGTTGCCTGTTTGTCCTGCCTCTGTTTGTGCCTGTGAGTTACTCTGAGGCTCTTGTTTGCTTTCAGTGATGGCATCCACACGCTTGTTTTGCCAGCTAAGGAAAAGCACCCCTAGACTGCTAAGTGAATCTATTCCCTTAGAGTGGATACACCTTCAGCTGTCTGCCCACTGGGTGAAAACAGGAACTTGGGTTTATTGTTATTTCATGTTGAACTGTGGTATTTTTCATAGCAGAAACCGAATAATCTGTCATTCGACTGATGAGAAATTAAAGAGGTGAGGATCCACCCTCTTTTAGCAGCAGTAGAAGGCAGTGAGGTGGTAGCTCCAGTACGTGTCTGAAAATCAGCTCCTAAATGAGTAAACCAGCCCCAGTGCTTTCAGATTCCTAGTTAGCCATTTACTGGGTCTCCCACACTGAAGTGGACAAAGCTGGGAAAAAATACATAGCAAAGTCTAAATTTTTCCAATGTAAACAAGTGGAGAACGCCAAAAGCAGGAGGGTGTCCTCAGCCACGCGTCCAGTCACACTTCTCTGTCAGAGTCTGTGCCTGTGTACTGATATGCGTGTCATCTATCTGCAGCGTAAGGACAATTACAAGCCTTTAAAGAAAGCCATGTTAAATGTATATGGCCTGACTTTGAAATCAAAGCAAAAAGACCCATCTGACTTTCCTACAATGGGCAAATGCTTATGAAGCATCCAGAGATAAATGGGGGTTGATGCCCCATCCCTGGAAACATTCAAGGCCAGGTTGGACAGGGCTCTGAGCAACCTGATCTGGTTGGAGATGTCCCTGCTCCTTGCAGGGGAGTTGGACTAGATGACCTTTAAAGGCCCCTTCCAACCCAAACTATTCTATGATTCTGTAATTCTAAATTAAATGCACGCCACACGATACTTTATTCCCTCAAGTAACTCTGTAATACAGGGAAAATGACCACTATTTTAAATGTAATTCAACAAATGTTCTGCTAAGACACAAATGTTTAGAGACAGGGAACTCACCAGACTGGAATAAAACCTCTCATGATTTATGTTTGTGTGCATCTCGGTGAGGACACGAGTCTCGTCCTTCGGTGACCACCTCAGGGCCCTCCCAGCAGGTAGGAGGTAATTTCCACTCTCTTGGGGGTCACGTAGTGGAGAATGACCTGGAAGAAAGGCAGGCAAATATACATGAGTCTCAATCCCCAAATCTAGCCAGGTGAAATAGTTAAAAGTGCTGAAATGTAGGTTGTTGTCATGAACTCCAAATCCCCTACTGACATGGAGGAGAAAAAAAAATGCAAAATGAATTATTTCAAGACTTGTTCTGTGTAGTACAGGGAGCAACAGTACACTGCCGCACTGAGACTTCTTGTTCATTACCCTGAATTATACCAGGGGTGGGCGGGGCGGGCATAGCTGTGTGATGTGCTTGTATCCTGAAGCTGATGAACAGATCAGCGTGGTGACAATACCATCACTCTTTCAGTGCACACTTCTGTCAGCTGGAAGCTCTACGATGTCAGCTCTGCTGATGTCTGCTATCAAACCTGTGTGCCCAACGTCTTTCCAAAGCACAGCAGAGACCCCCAGGGAGAAGAGTCACATGGCTGTGATCTGTGGTGCTGGCAGCACTAAAGAGAAATATATTAACACAGTGGTTCGAAAATTGTGGTCTACTAGTGGTGGAGTAAGTCCCTTGCACAGGTCCAAAAAGCGAAGGAGTGTGAGATAACACATGACCGTGGATGAAGGGGTGACTGTGGTCCCCCTCTCACCAAGTGACTAACTGTGGCGAGTACAGAAAAATCAGGTGTCACCATGCACCTCAGTGCTAGATAAAGCGACACAGACTTTTCAGCTGCTAGAATTGAAAGAAACGGTGCTGTGCACGTTGACACCTACTATATGGCCTTAGGAGTCGCTGACATGTGCCACCAGTGTAACACGCTATCTTCTCCTAAGCTCTGGGCTCCGTAAAATTCATGTGCTGCCACTTCACCTGGGAGGCAAGCCAGAGAAAGGAGGCTCTTTCACATTTGCCCATTTCTTTTCTAAAGCGCCTCAGAAAAAAGCTTGGGAAGCAGAAAATCTTTCAGGGGAAGTCGTGCCTCCATCCTCTCTGTCTGGAGAGCCCAGCTGTACAACAAACACAACATGCCGCTGTTTTTCAGTCTTTCTAAAGCAGGAAGAGGCAAGCAGTGTTTTGCAAAGGCAAAGACGAGCCAACAGCTTCTTTGAAGAGATAAAACTGGGGTCGTTAGAGCGAGAATGTATGGAAGAGAAGTGCTCCTTTGAAGAAGCAAGAGAGGTTTACCGTGATGATGAGAGGACAGTAAGTAACACGGGGCTGGGTGACGCTCACTGTCAGATGGACTCCCCCCCACCAAGAGTGTGCTTTGACACTTAAAACCATGACAACAAAAAAAAAGCACGTTGTGTCCTGCTGTTTGCATCTTTCTTTTATATTTATAAGGGGACACACAGCAGCAGAGTGAGTTGCAGGAGGGCATAGTGCATAGGATGTCCCAGGCAGTACCGACCTGGGGGGTGGGAAAGTGGATGCTCTCAAAGTTGTCTTCCCAGGCCCACAGTAACTCCTAGCCTGACAATATCTTAAATTACCTTAAATTATTATATTGTGCAACACCCGTTTCTGTCAATCCCACCTCAACTATACAGAGGTTATTGATGGATACCCTACTTGCATGTGTTACACAGTGCCCTTCCTTATTGGTATATGAAAATAACGTAGAATGTAGGAAATTATGTAGAATATTTTGCGGATACCAACTGTCAGAAATTATAAAGGCACAAAGGGCATCACTGTGGCTGCCTATAACCCCTCCTGTGCTACAAGGGCTGTAGGACTTAACCTAAGTTAATTTTTCTTTAATTAAATCTCATATCTTTTTCTTCCAGACAGAGTTCTGGCACATCTATTCCGGTACGATCGTTCGGGATGTTCTAGCAGTGGCGAAAACGCCCCCGCTGCCACAGCTCCTCATGTGAGCCGGACTGACGCTGAATGTTTTTACAGACCCCAACCAGTGCGACTCCAACCCCTGTCAGAACGGTGGGAGTTGTGACGACCAGTTTCAGGATTACGTTTGCCGCTGTCCTGTCGAATATGAGGGCAAAAACTGTGAAAAAGGTCAGCTCTGGCATAGCTTAACAAAATAAAAACGTCATTATTCATTCAAATGCAAGGCATTGACGTAAACAGTAGCAACGATTATCATTCTGCATCATTCCAGCAGTGATAGCTACTGTCCACACTGCCTGCGGTGTCGTGTGATGGATCTAACCAGCTGGCAGTCAGGCACCACAAGCCAGCAAGACAATTATTACTCTTTGATGACTTTGTAAAAGAAAAAAAAAAAAAAAAAAAAA
>WHYT01016455.1:69807-105368 GCA_009806455.1 Tetrax tetrax | reverse complement strand
AAAAAAAAAAAAAAAAAAAAAAAAAAAAAAATTGCCTTTTGGGCACCATTTGAGAGAAAAGGTGGATTTTTTTTTCCTACCCAAATGTTGAAGTTACTTTGACTTGAAGCTGGGTGCAGTATGTGAAGGAGAACTACGCTGCATATGCATCGTACGAAGCCTGAGAGGACAGATCCAGTGGTTAATGAAGTCAGTGTATGCATGTTGACTGCTACACATGCTGAGTCCAAAAAAAACTCGTCAAGTCTAACCTGGCAGTCTCAGTGGTCATCCGAGAGCTTCCTTCTGCCAAATGGCAAAATACCAAAGAGTTATTATTTTTTCAGTCATATGTACGGTGGTTATCACACAATTATAACACCTCCAGACAGCTCAAATATTGTATAAATGCAGACTGATTTAATTTTAAGTGGGTGTTTCTTAGGCACAGACATTTTCTCCGTAATCCCTGGAGAGCCAGGTCTACCTAGCTTTGCCAAATAGAAGGCGCTTTTGATGCTGTCGCTGTACATAAATGACAGAAATCTGCTTTGCTGCCTTGCTGCCTTGTTAAGCACCAAAATCCCCATTTGGAAACCTAAATGCTCTTTCTCTGACTTTAGCCATAGCTGACAAACTGAAGTGCATTTACGACAACGGTGGCTGTGAACAGTACTGTACTGACCAGCAGTCTGAAAAACGAGTGTGCTTCTGTGCAGACGATTATGCGTTAGCGAGCGATGGCGTGTCCTGCGTTCCCCAAGGTAAGATACTACTAGCCTGATGCTACGTCTCAGGCAGCTCTGGAAGAAAAGTTTTCAACACGTACACATCAGGAGGTGCAAGGTATAACCTTTGGCCACCAGCTCCCCACCTCTTCTTCAAGGGCAGAGTCCAGAGCAGTAGGTTTGGGCATCTGGTGGAAATTAGACACCCTGGAAAAGCAGTCAGAGAAATGTGCACACGGAGTAGGGAGCACTTTGGACCCCTCTGTCCTGGCCCCATGGGACATGGGAAATACCTGCTGAGACTGAGGAGGGAGCGAAACCCCTGTCTCCTCCTTGCGGAGCACTCTCGACACTGGTCTAGTAGACAAGAACTGAGCAGTGGAGACAAGCCCATGGTGAAGTGGCCCAAATAAAGCAGAGCAGCAGGTAGTCAGGGATTTGGGGTTTCTGAGGGGTTTCTCGTGAGTGGAGGAGTTCTGGGCCTCACAAGTTTGTTTTTATTTTAGCTTACACTCATGGTGAGAAAATATTTTTGGGGGCAGCACTGTTTTATTCTCAGATCTCCAATCCAAAATTGTGACTATGGATTTTATTACCCTATTTATTTCAGTACAGGAATCGAGAGAGGAAAGGCCTATTAAAAGGCCATTTTTTTTCCCTTCTTTTTTTTTTTCCTATTTGGTAGGACCAATCCGCTTTACGTATTCCTCTAAACACTATGGCTAGATATTTCTCTCACCCATCTGATAAGGTAAATTTCAACTGGGACCAGGGTAGTGCAAGTTAATTATTTTTCCAATCCGCAAGCTGGCACCTGACTCTATTGCAGATGCCCACTTCAATTACTTTAATAGAGGGGGAAAAAGACCCCTGGGGATATGAACATAACGGACCGAGCCACAGGGAGCATGCAAAGTAATTCTGAGGGGTGATGCCCTCCCTACACACACCTCAGTGGAGCACTCATGCAGAGAACTGATAATGACAACCTAGCTCTCAACAACAGCAAGTTCATTAGAAAACAACGTCTACTAATGTGCTTATCCCTTATTAGCAGATTCTGCAATATCACGTGATGGGGAAGCTGTTTTTGATAAAGGCTGAGAACAACAAATTCAATATTCTGCACAGGCTTTTCAGCGTGTCTTCCCTACTAGGAAGATTTACTCATTGCTGCTTGCTTCTTGGGGACCAAAATACCCAGAGCACTGACCGTGTGTTGCAAAGAGACCCAACTGTGTAACTGCCAGACTGACAGTCCCTTCACCATCCTCTTGTTGTCTCTCACAATGTGCTTGCGCCCTTTCAGACACCCAGACTTGCATTGCCCCGCTTATCGCATGAGAGGGTATGGGTTTGTGTTACACCTATTCTGATCTTTCACCAGCTGCCACCAAAGAGCTAGTCCTGTTTCTCCGTACCCTGCCTGTTCCTGTAAAAGCTTGGTGCCATCTTTGCATCAGGTGAAGTAATTGGCACATTGAGGCTATTACGGATCTGTGATGTCGCGTTCAGCTCAGCAGACTGTAGGGCCCTGGATCCCAAAGTGATAAGAGAGTGAACACTCAGTGTTATCACAGAGTGACTGTTGGATGGAAGGGACGGTGTGTTCAGTTAAGGCACAGCCAGATGGCACAGAAAACGTCCCAAAGATGGACCCTCTTCTTCTTGAAAGGAAAACTCCATTGGGTGAAGGAAGTGCTGAAAGCACCAAGGCTTCCTCTGCACTGTAGCTCAGTCGCAGGTTCACTCCTCAGGACTTGATTCCCTTATTGCCAATCTTCACATACGTGCTCAGGTTAAAAACGGACCTTAGACTGAGATGAGCAAGTCCAGAAGAATCAAAGACAACCTGGACCCAAGCAAACTAGGCACAGTCTGCCAGAAGGCATGCCAGAAGACATAGTGTCTGCTTTTAGGAGATCTTCAGATCCACCAAAACAAGGGATAGCAAGCTGCGTGTCTCCTGCTTAAGCCTGTGTCTCACCATGCCGTGGATGCTGGGCACTTGGTACAAATGAGCTAAGCAGGGTTGCTGAAAATATGTAGACTACAAAGCTTGACAGAGTCACTTCTGCTCTCCAGCTGCAGCCTGTCTCATGGTATTGGCATGTATCTTAGGCAGGTATATTGTTTGCAGACTCCTGTGGTAGGTGAATCTACGTCAATGATAATGTACGGGCCTCCACTCTATTTGTAAAAGCATTTCTGGCTGTTTTCAAACAAAAAGACTACTTAATTGCTGAGCTGCTTTAAATTACTTTTAAGAACCCACGCTCCCAAACTAGAAACCAGTTTTTCAGCTAATGTAACGTCACTGAAGACCTTACATGTTTTGCTGTGAATTCAGTGCAATAAAAAAAAACACTTGCTGCCCTTTGGGTTTTTTTTTTTCTTTTTTTTTTCAGTGAAATACCCATGTGGAAAAATACCAGTGCTGGCAAAAAAAAATGCAACTGCACGAGGGAGAATTGTAGGAGGTTTAATCTGTCCTCCAGGTGAATGTCCATGGCAAGTGAGTCTTCAGAAATCTTTCTTTTTTTTTTTTTTTTTTTCCCCCTTAAATTCATTGTTTTAAATATACCTTAAAAATCCGTAAAAAGAGCCAGGTCTGGATAACCAAATTCCCTCTTCATTTATAGCCAGCAGATCCACCTGTTTCAGTTGTGCATCTTGGCCTTGTTCTGGAGTGCCTGCTTTGATAGGAGTGGAGTGGTAACACAACCTCCTCCATCTCCTGACCCCTCAGTCCTTATCCTTACTGCTGGCAAGAATTTTAGTTGGAGCGTGCGGAGATACGCTCCTGGCCACAATAGGCAGAGTCCATACTATAGGATGGAGAAAATGTCAATGGGAAGACTCCCCTGCCTAAATTCTCCAGACAATCAGCACTGTATTCTCAAACACAGTTGCATGAAGTGACAGAAAGAAGCAGTATAGAACCTGACTACTGAGGGTCAGGTCAAGTGCACATTTGATGTAAGACATAAATTTGGTTTATGTTGGCAGGCCCTTATAATACACAATCAGAAAGAAAACTGTGGCGGTACCCTGCTTTCCCCAGAGTGGGTGGTCACTGCAGCTCACTGTTTGGAGTATGTTCATCCTGTACAGCTTCGAGTCAGACTGGGTATGTATCTTCCCTTCCTTGTACTGTCAAGTTCTGGTGGCAGCTTCTCACCCTGACAAACCAGAGGAGCACAGAAAACACGCAGGCTTAGGTAGTATAAGGAGTCCATAAGAGGTGTCAGACTAGAAACTCCCTATCTCCTCAAACTTCTGAGGCATCAAGGAGCTGCCTGCCATGACCTGTGATTAATAACTTTTCCAGGTGAACACGCAATAAATTATGATGACAAAACAGAGCAAGAAAGCGGAGTTGCCAGGATAATCATTCATGAAAGATACACGAATGGACAAGTCAATAACGATATTGCCCTCCTGAGGCTGGAAACACCCGTCAATCTCACCGACTACGTGGTGCCAATATGTTTGCCTGAAAAACAGTTTGCAGTGTATGAACTGTCCTCCATCAAGTTCTCCACCGTGAGCGGATGGGGACGCCTACTAGATGGAGGTGCCACCTCTTCTGTTCTGATGAGAGTTGATTTGCCACGTGTAAAGACACAGGAATGTGAAAAGGAGACTGATTTAAATATTACAGAGAATATGTTCTGTGCAGGAGACCTGGCCGGCAATAAAGACTCCTGCAAGGGAGACAGTGGTGGACCTCATGCTACAAAGTACAAGAACACCTGGTTTCTGACTGGGATTGTCAGCTGGGGAAAGAGCTGTGCTCTTAAAGGCAGCTACGGGGTTTACACAAGAGTATCCAAATACATCGACTGGTTGAAGAAGCACATGGATTAATGATGTTGAACCACAGCATTTCCAGATCGTGTTATTGTCCCCCAGTCCCTCTGTACTGTTTTCCTACTGAAGCATTCCTTTATTATCTTAGATATGTAATATATGTGATACCCACAGCATTATTAATGATTTTAACTGAGCCTAATGCCTACTTGAAAATATAGAATAACTTCCTTGTCGGTATTGTTTGTAAACTTGCGTGTCTTCTCTAACTGGCACAGAATGGCCATGATGAGTCTGACTCTTGAGTCTCTCCCACTCTGCATCCACTTCTGCTAAGGGACAGAGGCAGATGCCAACAGAAAGACTGTCAGCAACACATCAAGCATACCATGATCCTTCCTCCAGCTACCCTCTCCACTTTTGGTAATCAGTGATGTACAGACTTCCTGAGCCAGAAATTGCATTAGGTTGAATAGTCATGAATGAACCTGATGTCCATAAATGTGTGCAATCTCTTTTGAACACATGTGTGCTTCTGGCTTTCACAACTTCCTATGCTGATGGGTCCTGTAATATAATGACGCAATAGCTGAAGAAATAGAAAAAGTGTTTCTTTTAGGTTATGTTAATGTTGCTTTCTCCAACAGCTGCAGCGGCAACAGCTAGATTTGAGGGAGAGGAACTGTAGAGAGTCTTCAGGACAAGAAAGACGGGAAAAGGTTAATTCCACGTTGACAGGTCTGCCACGAAAACTTGACTTTAGTCTTCTTGCACCAAGCATTATTGCCATAAGGCTACTAAGTGTAATATTTAACCCTATACTTATCAGTGGTGAAGAATACCACTGGTATTATGTTCGTTGATAGAGAAGAGCGCAAATGAAAGGGAATGTTTGTTTCATTTGTTGTCTAGTATAATCCAAATTGTACTCTCTGTCTAAAACCAGAACAGGTTTTAGACAGAGAGTAGTATAAATGGTAGAACCTGAAGCATGCTGAAAACACCATCAACTATACTATTACAAATGTACCTTCTAATCTAAGCATGAAAACAATGAAAAGGTGAGGGAGATAAAACTGACCAGGAGACTAGGAGAGAAACAGTTTCAGTATTCTATGAAAAACTTTTACACTTTGGATTCATTCAAATCATGCTGAATATCAGCTCAATCACAAAACCTTATCAGCAAGGAGGACACTTATCATTGACCATACTCTATCATTAGGGGAAAACATTGACATTATATGGTACACATACCATGCAATACTGAATATCCTATAACCTGCTTTCTGACATAGAAGAATGGTATATTGTTCATTAAAGTAGTGAGCTGAATTGGGAAAAGCAGCAAATTCCAGAGATCTGAGAAACAAGAGGTCTTACAGTATGAAAACATACCCCAGAGGTTCTCATTACTACTAAAAGGAAGGTATATATGCCAGCAAAATATATTCCCAGGGAGGAAGGCAACTAGGAGCAGCGACCAGCAAATAAAACCTCATTTTCATTGAGATGAGGTGCTCAGCGTTGCAAAATCATCCCTCCAGAGCCCTCAAGCTAGAATAGTTTTGGGTTTTCCATGCTCCATATGTCTTCTCTGTACAGTTGTATGGTATCTCTCTGGATGACTTCTTCTCTGTAATGTTCCAGTGTAAATATTGACATTTATGACCAAATCATCCTGCAGAAAAAGGGCAAAAACGTTGAAAGAAAACAAGCAGTAGTAATGGGTACACGGAGTGATTTTTTTTTTTTCCAAAACAAAGCTGGGGTTTAGGTATATTTTTTATATAATAGCCTGATTAAACAAGGCAAGAAGATGAAGGAGACCCGGCGGCAAGCTCTGGAAGCACCAAAGACATGGCCTCCACCCAGCACAACCAAGGGAAACCCCCACCAAAAAACGGGAGATGGAAGCCAGCTCCCGTCAAACACCAGGTCAAGGTCACTGGGCCCTGGCTGTCAAAAAGCAGGGAGCCAGCGGGTTACGGTGTCGAGGTGTGGGAAACACGGGTGGGAGCTGCCAAGGGTGGCGGGGATTTTGGAGTGGGGGCCTGGCTTTGCCCCTGCTCGGCCCGGCACCGGGCCCCACACCTGCCAATAACCGGGCCAGGCCGACGCTCGCTGATTTAAGCGACGGTTCATTTCCTCTCCCCCGCAAATAAAAGGTACAATTAAAAAAAAAGCTGGCTTCCTTTGGTTTAAAAAAAAAAAAAAAAAAAAAAAAAAAAGCCTCACAGCCTCATCATCCGGCCGCCCCCTCGGCTGAGAGATCCCGCGGCGGCTTTCCCCATTCCCCGGCGCTTCCGCTATTTCTAGGCAGGGTGAAGCAACGCCGCTTCAGTCTCTTCCCGCCCTGGGGGGGTGAAGGTTTCGGCTCCCGTCCCGTCCCGTCCCGTCCGGTCCCTCCGGGTGGCGAGCGGCAGGAGCGGCGGGGGGGACCCCGCGCCACCATGGCCGGCCGCCGGCTGCTCCTCCTGCTCTGCGCGGCGCTGGCCGGACAGCTGCGGGCTGAAGGAGGCGGTAAGGCGGCACCTTTTTGGTGTTTATTTTGAGGAAGGGGGCTCCCCCTCCTCGCAGGCTTGGCGGGAGGGAGTTGCCGGAGGAAGGCGGGAGGTCGCCTGGGTGCGTGAGGGGCGCAGACTTCCCCGTTCCCGCTGAGGGAGCGGGGCTCTGCCGGCCCTTGGGAAGCGGCGGGGACCCCAGGGCTCGTCTTCCCCGGCGGGGGTGGGGCTCGGTTCCCAAACCGGCAGACCTGTCTGCACCTGTACCCACCCTTCACCGCCGAAAGACCCGCCTCGGGGGGCAAGGAGCTGCCCGCGGGGGTCCCCTGGGTCCTTTCTCAGGCTGCTGTGCCTTCCCTTTCCCCCCACCCGGTAAAACGGGATTGCCGGCTCTCCCCGCCGTTCGTACCGGGAGGGCCGCTGCCCTGGCAGCCCCCGGTGCCCATGTTTGTGACGAGAAGCCTGGCCCAGGCCTGGCTGGGCGCACTTGGCCACGGAGGGGCTGGGTTGCAGGGCAAGGGAGCACGTCCAACCACCCTCTGTGCTGCCAGGGTCAACACCAAAGTCCAGAGCAGCCCCAGCAAGTGGCTTTTCCAAAGCCATTAACTCTTCCTTCAGTGAGTCAGCCCCCTTAGGCTTTAAAATGAGGTCCTCTGCACGTTTCTGGAACGTCCTACTTTGTTTGACCAACGCCTGTTGCTCTTTGATGTCTCCGAAGAAGGAAGCATGATGGAAGGCTTGGGAAGGAGAACATCCAGCCTGGGAAGACTAATCGGCTAGTTCAAGTTTACGAAAACATCCTCTTGGGCGGGCGATGCGGAGGCAAAGGAATAGAGAGGCGATAACCCCCACCGGCTGCATCCTGTCACTTTCCTGTCACTGCAGAGAGGGATTTAAGGGCAAATAAGATAGTGGGCGAATGAACTAACAGTTGCTGAGCTAGAAGCTACCTCCACTTACTCTCTGTAAGCCTTCCTTGCAAGGAGCTTTTTCAGAATAAGCGGGGCTCCAAAGTATGCGTGGGCTCTATGGGATCGATTAATAGAAATAGCATTAGCAGAATTTGGCTCCCCGTGGCTGATCCACCAATTGCAGTGAAAGCAGAGTAAATCCCTTCTGTGTTTGCTTAGAGGATATTAAGGTGTGTTATTACTGATCAGCTAGTTTATTTATTGCTCAATTGAGCTGTGTGAAGAAGGTCCATGCTCCAGAAGGTACGTGCAAACTGCCCACCAAGTGTGAGCCATTGGCCTTGAAGTCCCATCTGCAGCACTGTCTTCCACACTCTAGTCTGTGGTTGGAAAGTATTTTTTCTCTTTAAATTCCAAGTGTTCAGAATGCCGGCTTCCAGATTGGTAAACTTTCCTAGAGCGTATGCTTTTTACAGGGTAGTTGGCAATGTATTTACTCCAGTGTTATTTCTGTTTTTCCTGTCTGGTAATGTGTGCACAAGTCCCTGGAGAGTAACAGTGCTGTTCAGGAGGCCAAGTGGCTGAGCTGAGTTTAGTGCCTCTGATCCTTCAGTTTAAATCAACACCTACCTGCATCTTGAACTTGAAGGCAGCATTTCTGCCATGTCACACATGCCTCTGTGACACCAACCTTTTAAACAAAAAAAACCCAACCCAGCAAACTGACCTCAGGCTGTACTTTCTTGCTAAAGCTGACGTTCATTTACTCCTACTCTTCATTAAATCTTAGAACATGGCTGCCGTACCTCTCCCTGCACAGACACATTACTGCAGGCAATTGGGAAGTGTTCTTAGGAGGGAAGGAAGACCGCAGTGCAGTGCAGTGGGATTTAGGGTGGTAAAGGGCAGTGGAACTCATACATGGGCTGGACAATGAAACAGCTTTTCCCATCTGTCAGTAGATATGTTACTGCATCTTGAGTTCATGTGACATTTTGTTTTTGCACCGCAAGCCGCTGGAGAAGTTGGTGGTGTTGCCTGATTGTCTGCTTTAAAACCAAATCAAGGAATGCATGCCCCTTGGCCTTCAGGGAAGGTCATTCTGATTAAAACTGGAGTCTTCAGCAGGAGTAACAGAAATACAAGCCCTTACTGGCAACCTGCATGTTCTTATTTTTGAGGCTAAAAACAGTAGGAGAGAATTTTGGGTGCCTATGGTTTGTCCAGAAGTCACTGATTCTCAGAGGGAGACTGCTCTGAGAGATCCTGAGATGTATCAGTCTGTGTGAGGACTGACCTCACAGGTAATGTTGATTACAGGTAGAGTGGTGAGAGGATCTGTTTTGGCATTTTTTCCACTTCACATATTTCTAATGACTCTTTACCACCAACAAATGTTACCTGCCACCTGTATCATTTTCTCTGTTATCTAGTATTCATCAAGAAAGAAAATGCCGACAAGTTCTTGGAAAGAACAAAACGTGCTAACTCTTTTTTAGAGGAACTGAAGAAAGGGAACATTGAAAGAGAATGCAATGAAGAGCGCTGCTCAAAAGAAGAAGCAAGAGAAGCCTTTGAAGACCTGGAGAAAACTGTAAGGATAAACTAATATGAAACATAGATCTATATGTTTACAGAATAGTACTAAGGTCTTTTGGGCATCAGAACTTACAAGTTCCAGCCCTAACGATTCTATGATTCTATGATTTAACACAAAGAATAAATAGTGGTTTTGATGGTGGTTGGAATTGCTAAGGCAATTAATTGCTGTTTTGAGATATTTGACCTTTAAATGATTTGATACTACCCACGTTAGAAATATGTTTGCCCTATATGGATGGCATAGCTGACTGTCATGACTATGTTCAAGAGTTCTTAGATGGAGGGTCCATGGCAAGGTTGAGAAGGCAAATGCTGACATGGAAGTTCATGGGACAGTTTTACCTGACTTATCTTAAGCAGTGCTTATCATTTTGTGTCTCTCTTTCCAATATTTGAACTGACAGAATGTATACTGTGGACAGTTCTTATGTGCCTTAACATTAAATTGCCCACATGGAATGAAGTTTGTCTGTGTGACTCTTGTGTCACCTGCTCTACCCTGATGGCTGCTTAGCTTGAGACAGAAATGCGATCTGCTCCCGAGCTCAAGGGAGAGTTCAAGAGATGGGGCAACTGTGGGGACTGGGGTCAGCAGAAAAGGTAATATTTGAAAACTTGAAGTGACTTGGTGGTGGAGGGGAATTGGGAATGTCGGCTGTAGCTTTGTGGCTGTTAAGAACAGCTCTGAAACTGGAGTTAAGGCTGGATTCATTTCACTTGAGCATTAGTTGCTGGCCAGAATGCTCTTGCAGTGGCCCTGAGATGACCTGGGTGAGGAGTCACGGGTGCATCGCTTGGGTACTTCGAAGCTGATCTATAGCAGAACCAGCACAGCCTGTTCTGCCTGGTGACCAGCTGTTGCTGAAAAGAACTGTCTTGGACAGACAGCATACCTGGAGCCCTTAGTGGACAAAATATTTTTAAATCTCAGGATTTCTGAGGTCTTGATGCATAGGGGTATGGAGAGTGGCAGGGAGACTGAGAATTTGACATTGCAGGAACATGGGTAAATTCGGTCAAAACTGACGGAAAGATAGAGTTATGCAAGAAATGAAGTGCCTTATTGAGTGAGTCACGTTAAGAAATCTCTAAGGAGTTTTAGATATTTCTGCATGAGACTTATTTCTGTAGTGCTGGGCACTATAGATGGATCATATGGTTTTAATTTATTAAATGGTAGTAGGAAGCTGCAAGGCACTGTATGTGCCTGTAACTTAACTATTTGTTTTAACAATTGTTATCCACAAGTATCCTCTTATGAAAGCTCTGAAGAATTCAGTAATTCTCATCTAACTCCTGTCTCCTTTTATTCCCCTTTTCCCACACCTACCTGTAGGAGGAATTCTGGAACGTCTATGTAGGTAAGAAACACTCCGCATTTATTTAGAGAATGAAGCTTCCTCATTGCAAGGTTAAAAACTATGCACTACTTAAGTAACCACTTCCTGCTCCCTTGCTTCCTCTCTTTTCACCATGGGACACCCTCACTTTGTGTTTCCTCTGAAGAAGGAATCTGATTTACTTGCTTGCTTGAACCCAGTTGCTTCATTCAAAGGCAAGGTTCAGCTGCCTCCGGTTCCTGGGATGATCTTTGTCTTCTCAGAAAAAAAAAAAAAAAAAAAAAAAAAAAAAAAAAAGAATGGCCCTGTGCATGCAAAGGACAGTGAGAAGCAGAACCTGCGTATGTGACTGCCAGTCAGTTGCCCTCCAGAGGGGCAGCCCTGGATGGGGGAACTCAAGATACAAAGAGTCATAGGTGAGGGTGGTGCTTAAATGCCATAGCCAACACAAAGTTATTAAACTGTATCACACAGTCGCTTGCTGGTTTCATGTCACCTTCCATGCCGGAGTGTTGCTGATTCCTGTATTACAGAACAGTTTGGCGTTCAAAGAAGATATGCCAGTAGATCAGCAGATACTACCCATCAGTCTTCTCTGTTTTTTTTTCTAAAGGTCTGAGTTGTATTTATTAGGGTTCTACTGTTCATAATCGCTATGCAGAGAGAGATTTTTAATGTATTATTGTTTACTACTGTGTTCTCCTGAAAGTATGTGTCTAGCTTGCGTGTTAGGAGGAGCACCTCAAAAATGTTGACCAAAGACAGCTCAGCTTTGTCTTCTGGAGCCTGCACAAAATTGAAGACAGTTGCCATGAGGAAGATGCAGATGTTCACAATCCTCTATGCAGGAGATGAACTCTGCAACCTACAGGCTGACATTTTAAGCAAAGCCTGTGTCAGTGTTGCAGTGAACAGCAGTGGAAAATTTCAAAGCGTTTTCTTATGAGAATACAGGCAGCGTTACGTCAGTGCCAGTGGTCTTCGCAGAAATGCCAGTTTCATACATTTGAAACCACAGTCCACAAATGCTTTATTGGTCTTCAGAAGTACTGAAAACCACAGCTGCCCTCAGCCAACTTACTAGAGCAATTCATTCATGCTTCCTTTTTCAGTAGGGGATTATGCAATGCCTTTGTGCAATATTGCTCTAAAACTTATTACCACCATGGCAACTACAGCGTAGGGAAAAACTAAAGAAGCACAGAGTCTAGCAGTGGGATGCTGCTTAGCTAAGACCAGTACAGAACGGAATGCTCTGATGCTGCAGGGGAGGCAGAAACCAGGACCTGTGCTGCAGGCCTTCAGTCTGTCTTTCTTTTGGTAAATGGTGGTCTTGCCTTCCTTCCTGAGGGGTGGACATCAGTCTTCAACGCCTCAGTGGTGGACCACACAGACGCAGCATATGGAGCGCTGTTGAGTTTGGCCACATGCAGGTACAGAAGGGGTGTTGAGGTGTGAGGGGAGTACACAAAGCCCAGCAAATCTACCCGGATAAAGCTGAAGCAGATGAGGTCACAGGCCAGAGCCGCCATGCAGGGTGGCAAGCTGGATCCTTAGGATGAGCAGCTTCTTGCATCTTACCTCCTCCGTGGGCATTGCTATTCTTCCAGCTGCTCCAAACAGGGGCAGAACAGGTGGTACAACACAGAAATTTGAAGACTGTATTATCTAAAGCAACGAGTTATTAAGCAAGTGTCATTTCTGCAGATAGCCTCCTTATCTTATCGTACAGCACAGAAGAACCCAGCAGGGTCACGTGATGGGGGAACACATTTGTTAGAGCAGGTCACTAGATGGGAGAGACCATGGCAGCGAGCATCAGTGCGGGAGTGAGATGGCTTTGTGGGATGGGAGAAAGGGCTCCTATGGGGAACGTGCCTCCAAACACAGTGCAGCCTCACTGTCCTATGAGTAACTGAATTTGTGAGGCACGTGTGGCTGGGGCCCTGGGGTTGGGTCAGCCAGTAGTGTCCAGGTCACAGAAAGGAAGAAAGGCTGCAGAATTACCCTTCAAATGTGGGAGATCCCAGTGTAGGTGTGGGGAGCGTGAGATAAGAGCTAATTTTTTGAAGCTCAAGTTCATATCTCAATGGATACAATGGAACAGCTTTAGTACTGTAAGCAGCATAAAACAGGAATTTGGCCTCCATGAATTTAGCAGGGCTTAGTAAAGCATTTTATTTTGTTTTGTTTTGTTTATCTTCCGATTAATATGCTGGTGTCTGTTTCTTTAAATGAACAGCGCTGCAGGCAAAAGACACACAGAAGGGGTGAGATGACCTTTAAAGAAATAAAAGTTTAGTTGTCATTATCATGTGGAAATTGTAGGGAAATGCAAGAGGCCAAAAGGTTAGTATCTTTAGACAGTAGCTGCAATATAGAAATGTCCTGTCTGCTTTTACAGCTGTCACTGTAAATGATGTATATTCTAATCATAATGTATTGCTTTATCTTCCGACAAAATAAGGCTTGTGTATGCTCTGTCATACAGTAGCTACCAAAAACAGATTGCAAAACTGAGGATATGTTTATGAGTCATCACTGATTTGGAATTATTGCATTTTTGCTCCTTGTTCCATCTGGAATGTGGCAACTCACAGAACATACATTTTAAAAGGAAAGATGAAAGAGTTCTTATTAAAACTGACACCTCTTCAGAGTTCACTGAAAATGCTTAGACCCTGACAATAATTTTGAGTTTTGATTTGTTTCTGTAGATGGAAATCAGTGCAACCCAAATCCTTGTCAATATGGTGGACATTGTAAAGATGGAATTGGTTCCTACACTTGCTCATGCTTGGATGGTTATCAAGGCAAGAACTGTGAATTTGGTAGGTTTCTGCTTTAGAGAACTGTGGCAGTAAGTTTCCAAGAGAGCTGAAACAGAGTTAACTCTTTCTTCACAAGCAATATTTGCCTTTTGGATGAATGCATAGAATAGAATGGCAGTCAACAATGATTTGGAGGACAGTACTAGAAACACAATACCCTGGTAGCTCTACAGCTGGGTTAGAATCATAGAATCATAGAATAGTTTGGGTTGGAAGGGACCTTTAAAGGTCACCTAGTCCAACCCCACTGCAAGGAGCAGGGACATCTCCAACTGGATCAGGTTGCTCAGAGCCCTGTCCAACAGCGAATGCTCTGAAGTGACACTTACTCCAAAGAAAGCCCTGTTAATTATGATGGTGCCTCTTTACTTGAGCTTGAATCCCCAAAACATGATGATAAAACTAAGAAGCATAGGATTCTTGCAGCTGGTGTCAAAGAACCTTTGCTCCGAGTACAGAAGTACAGCATCCCTGCTCAGCTGACAGTAGTGAAGAACCAAAGTAAACAGATTTCAGTAGACAATGCAGACTTTTTCAGCGTTGCAAGGAATCATTTGTTTGCATATAAATCCTTCCTGAGTCTCACTTTTGTGGCATACAGCTGTTACCCTAATGATATCATTGAAGCATGTGTTGGTAGCCCAGAATTAAGAGTGGTGAGCCCTGAGTAAGACAACATGAAACTGACGTTCAGACGCAGAACTGTGCAGAGTGATGAGGAGATGAGTTTTTTAAGGCAGAAGGGAGGAATCATGTGAGGATTTACCAATATCTGGGCTCCTCTGGGTTTTTGTCCACTCTTCCACTGTCATTTTGTCTCTGCTTTTTTAAGCTCACCATGGCATGGCCACAGGCCCACTTGGATTTGGTGAGCATGTTCATGCAGTGGATGTGACTGCTTTGTTCATAAGCTAATGTTAGTCACTTGTGTTGTTATTAAGATGTGCTCCAGGTGTTTTCCAGGTGGAGTTACAGATCCTGTTTAAAGAGTGCAGTTTAATTTGGTGAGCTTTGAGATCTGCTGTGAAGTCAGTGTTTATTTACAGTTTTTCTCCAAACTTACCTCTTTTACAGTCATACCCAAGTACTGCAAAATAAACAATGGTGACTGTGAGCAGTTCTGCAAAATCCAAAAAGGTGTGCGGAAGAATGTTGAGTGTTCCTGTGCAAAAGGGTATGCTGTAGCAGAGGATGGCAAACACTGTGTTGCATCAGGTATGAAGCCACGTAATAAACTAATAGCAATGGTGAGACTTGTTTCACAATTAAAGAATGTCTTTTGAACCATCGGTATTCTGCATGACGTAGATTTAACACTGAGGCCAACTAATCTGTATTTCCAAAGCTTTCCGTGTGTGAGGTGATGTAATGGACTTACCAAAATCTAGCTGATTTGGAACCCTTTGCAAGGTGCCTTTCATAGAATTACCTGAGTAAACTCTGCTGTTGACAGCAGAAGAGTGATTGGAATCTCATTTACTTAAACACTTATACTCCTTATAAAATAGCAGCTCACAAAAACTTTTCTAATTTAGATTTCAGTTAACCTAATCTTGTAATAACTGATTATATTAAATAATTACTATTAATGTAATGCTATTTACATTTGTACAGTTTTGTTGTATTTCAACAAACCTAGGGGGAGGAATAAGTCAACCAGATACTCATGATGTCGTGTTTTGTATCCTTTATAACTAATAATAAATTGCTGTCATGAGCTATATTATTCCTAAAATAAAATACTTCACTCAGTTTCCTAATTGAGATGATTTTAGTAAGAGCATGTACATGACTATAGCAATTTAAACAATTTAAGATGTTTTAAATTTTAAATACTTTGAAAACACTGTCCAGAGACTGAGCCTACAAACAAGTTTTAGGACTACAAAACTGGCTTTCATTTTTCAAACCATCTAGTCTTCCTCCTTTGTTGTGTATGCCAAGGTTTTTACTAGTGTTTTGTAAACGGGGCAGCTGCATTAATTGTTTTGTTGTGAAATTATGTTGTCCAGGAATTTCCTCTTGTGGTGGTGTTTTTGTCCTTCTCTAATAATAATATTCTTGTCTTTACAGTAAAGTATCCGTGTGGAAAAGTTTTTGTGAAAAGAAAAAAAAGGTCAATTGTCTTACCCACCGATAATAGCAATGTAACTAGTGATCAAGATGGCCCTCCCACAAATGGAACAATTTTGGAGGAGAACATTGTTACTACTACTACAGAAAGCCCAACCCTCCGTCCTGGCAATGAAACAAGTCGTAAGACTCCGTATGTCCATACCAGGATAGTAGGTGGTGATGAGTGTCTTCCTGGAGAATGTCCATGGCAGGTAAATCTGGTGTTTTTGCTCATGTAAGCAGAACATGTTTCTGAGGGAAAGCATACAATTGTCCATTTAACCTGCTTGCCTTCTGAATGTTACCCGTGTAGTACGCCATTTGTAGCTGGAGGTAGCCGAATTGCGTGAACCTAGGCACTTAGATGTGCGGTTCTGCAAACTGCAGCCTTAAAATATCAAACTGAAAGGCTTTGTGCAATGCTAGATGGTGCTGCTTAACCTGTCACCAGAGAGGGCTTTTGAATCATGCTAGCCTACCAGTGTCATTTTTGCAGGTTATATTCCTGTTCTGTCTGCTGGTAGTCCTTTCAGGTAGCATACTTGTGAGCAGGTCAGAGAAAGCGCACATTTGCTTCACAAACACACTTTCATATCTAAGTTTCCCTCTTGAGTTTGGACCAGCCGAAATGAGTTCCTGCATTAGGGACACTAAGGGGGAGTCAAATGGGAACAGAACTTGGGCAGGAATTCTTTGGGGTGGTGAGACAAAGGGATGAGGTGATTTGGGGGCTGAACTCTTCCTGCTCAATCAGTCGAGCATCTTGTTCCTAAAAGACATTACCGAGCACTGTGGGTGAGGTGACATGGAAGCCAAACATCTCCATCACGTAAAGACAGTTGAGACTCTGTAGCTGTCATGCCAATCTGTAGCATATGCATGTGCGTATGCAATATTAGGAGACACCTGCAGAGTAGTACATGTTGTAGTAATAAGCCCCTATGTAGTGTGCAGGGAAATCAATTACCTGTTTATAGCTCGCTGAAGTTAAACTGCTCCTCGTAATTCTGCACTTACCTCTTTTCTCTTGCAGGCTGTTCTGTTAAATGAAGAAGGGGAAGAGTTTTGTGGTGGAACTATTTTGAATGAAAATTTTATACTTACTGCAGCTCACTGTATGAACCAATCTAAAGAAATCAAAGTTGTTGTTGGTAAGCAGTTATTTTTATTTTACTCCTGTGATGTTTGAGTATGTGTTACAAAGTAATCCTCTGTGCTCTAAATCTCATGTGAGATGTACTGGTATTACTTTATTTGTTATGGTTTGTTACTTTTTTTGTTGTTGTTTTGCTTTTAATAACTTTTTGTTATTGTGGAAATTCTGCTTTGTAATAATAGGGGCAGCTAATATGGAAGGTGATAATGGTGCCTCCCTTTCTTCTTTGCCAGCTAGTTGGAAGTGATTAAGAACAAATGTTCTAGAAGTGTTGGGTAGTGTTGTGTTCTGAGGCGTACAGACTTGTTTCTGCAGGAGCACTTAGGAAAGCTATGACACATTGACTAGAGGAAGAAGAAACGAACTCAGATGATGACTGTTTCACTTCTGAGGCCTGATGCTAGATCAACACAACTTTATATTTGCACTGTTTTAGTCTTAACCCAGAGCAATTTCTCTTCCTCGATATACGCTAGCCTCAAGCTCCTGTAAGAGCTTTTACCCAAAGTTACATTAGTTTAGCTGAATCAGTTTATGCCTTTACTTAAAGTGGTACAAAACTCTCCATAGACAAAAGCTCCAGACTGAAACTGATCCAGGTTCTGCTAATAAATATTGCAATACATTTTTACAGTTTATTTGTATGGTATAAAGGCTTAGGTAAAGTGTTGGGAATAGGTATACTACTCTACTCCTTTATCAAATTTGTTCTTAATTTCTCCTCCTTTATCAAGATTGTTCTTAATTTCTTATACTGTCTTCATATTAACGATCCTTTTAATAATCTTGTACAGGTGAAGTGGACAGAGAAAAGAAAGAACAGTCTGAAACGATGCATAACGTGGACAAAATACTTGTTCACTCTAAATACATTGCGGAGACTTACGATAATGACATAGCCTTGATAAAGCTGAAGGAACCTATAACATTTTCGGAGTACGTGATTGCAGCATGCCTTCCAGAAGCAGACTTTGCTAATGATGTTCTGATGAACCAAAGATCCGGGATGGTTAGTGGCTTCGGGCGTGAATTTGAAGGTGGACGACTATCCAAAAAACTGAAAGTGCTTGAGGTCCCCTATGTTGATAGGAGCACTTGCAAGCAATCCACTAACTTTGCAATAACAGAAAACATGTTCTGTGCTGGTTATGAAACAGAACAAAAAGATGCTTGTCAAGGAGACAGTGGAGGCCCCCATGTAACCAGATACAAGGATACTTATTTTGTTACTGGAATTGTTAGCTGGGGAGAAGGATGTGCAAAGAAAGGCAAATATGGTGTCTATACCAAAATGTCCAGGTTCTTACGCTGGGTAAAAACGGTCATGAGACAAAGTTTGTAGTGGTGTGGCTCTTGAGCCTTCTGTTAGCTAACAAGGTGCAGTTTCTGCAATGGGAACTTCATTCTATTTTTTTTTTCAGCCACATCTGCTGAATTTGTTTTGAGAGGTGATTCCTTAAAGTTATGGTGCTGCTTCTTTTTGTTCTATTCCTGGCTTTAAGCACATATATTCAGACTGCTGGTGTTATTTTGGATTTGTACAATGGGGGGTTTTCCGCAGACAAAATGGCTGCTCAGTGGAGTCTTTTATTTTCTTGTTTGGTTATTTTTATATTGCCATTTTGGTTCCTGTCTGTTTGCCCAAGTGCTTCCACCAGAGGCTCCTGGACGTAATATGAGCCTCCACTAATCATTATTAAAGTTTGAAGGACAGGACTTCAGTTAATCCTCATATTGCAGCCAGCTGGCTCAGTAGGGAGTTTGTTATTACTAGAGCTGTTTAGCTTCTACCTGCAGATGTATTTAGAAGATTAAGGGAGCGGGGAAGCTTGCTTGGTAAAAGCTGAGACACTAGTAAATATTCAATATGTGATGCTAAGTAACCACATACTCCACAAAATTGCCTGCTTAGGTCACAGCAGCTAATTAAAATGGAGTTTTGCTTTCTATGGATTGTACTTCACTTTAGTTTAAATTGAAGACTTCTGTTCTGCTCATCAGAAAAAAAAAAAAAAAGTACATTTTCACTGTTTTCTGTATCGTGTTCTCCATTGTATACACATGAGGATGTGTATACATCTGAGGATTGGAAATGAGGATTGGCTGAGGATTGGAAAGCTCCTTGCATGTGTAGTTGTTCCAGGTGTTTCTGTAAGGTGCGATATTGATGTACACCAGCATTTGAAATAAAACATTTTTTCTTTTTTGGTTTCTTTTTTTTTTTAATTTATTCCCTCCAGTCAGCTTACAAATCTGTGAAGACAAAATCCCATGTGAGAGTGAAGAACAGAGTGAATGTCCCTAAACAAATACGTGTGACACATTTCACCTGCCTTATGTCAAGGATGATGAGGAGGTAGAGAATGGAGGGGGGAAATTAAAAGACTTTCACTGACCTAGAGGTTTATAAATGGCAAGTTAGATGCCATTTATGGTTAGATGCCATTAGGATACTAATTTTCTTAGAAAGAGGCAAACTCAAACCAGTGGTTTCCCACACATAGTCTGTTCAGGTACTATGATCCAATCTGTGCTTTAAGGTTTCCAAGCAAAAGCTCCACACTCTGATGGTTTTTCATATGTGGAGTAGTGTTTCTCCGTATATTCTTCAAACCTTCTCAGCTTCAGTCCTAGTTACAGAAATAATGGGAAAATTTACAATGGAAGAGAGAGATGAAAGTGATCGGTTCAACCCCATGCTCTAAGCAGGGCTAACATCAAAGTCAGAGCAGGTTGTGCAGGGTCTAGTCCAGTGAAGTTTTGCAAAACTTCAGAGGCAGAGATTTTGTTACCCTCTAGGCAATCTGTTCCTGTGCTTTAGCACTCTCATGGATAAAATTTCTCGTGTCAATTGGAATCTTCCTTGCTGCAACCTCTGACTGCTGCTTCTATGGGCACCTCTGGGAAATGGTTGGCCCTGTCTTCACTGTAATCTGCATTTAGGCAGTGGCAGACTGCAGTTAGATCCTCCAGCTCTCCCTGGGTGAACAAACTCATACCTCTCAGCCTTTTATTATATATCATGTGTTCTAGGCCCCTAACTGTCCTGACTGCCCTTCTAAGTCTTTTCTAGTCTGTTACGCTTTCCTGTTGTCTGAGGTGCACTGAACTTCACCAGACAACTCCTACTTATCTCTTAGAGTTTGAGCTGGTACTGGCTAGTTTCATATAGCAGATGCTGTGAGCAAACCAGGTTGAAAATCCAGAAATACAACTCTGCACAGCAGCAAGGTATTGCTGCAGTCAGCAGTAAATATGGGCAGGAAGGACTGCAGGTCAGTTACCCCAGCTTGACAGCCTCCACCTGTATAAACCCTCAACGGGCTTGATTCATTGTTTGTTCAGAAATGTTTGTTCCCTGACTTCTGTCCACTGGATTCCTGTTTGTACCTTCTAATCCCTTGTCCTACGTTCACTTTTCACTTGTCCTGTGCTCCATTAGGGTAAAACATCCCTCTTCAAAGGGACAACCTCAGGCCTTGGTGCTACTCAGATCCTGTTTATGTGCTCTTGCTAAGGATATTTTTCTACTTCAGTGAAGCCTGAGGATTGAAGTGAAACTCAGACTGGACTATATAAGGTGTTGAGGTGGCTGAGCAGAGATGGTCCTTCTGGCAATGGTGGCAGTAGTTGGGTTTTACAAGCTGGGGTGTGTATACGTCCTTGTCAAGCCAAGTAGCGCCTTGAGAGCAGGCACAGAGCTGATTTAACAGATGAGCATGCAAGAGAGTGATGAAGGTCCATGGTTGTGTGCAACATAACAGTGCTTAGAAGAGAAGTGTCATTATTCTTCAGAGTATGAGAGACTTTGTCCTTGGGCTTCACAATCAGAGTTTATTTGTCTTTTATGAATGAAACTGTTTCCTAGAGACCCTTTCATCCTGTACTATGGTGCCTATAGTTCCCGAGGCTCATGGGCTTCACATTCATTGCTTGTTCTGTAACAGTGTCTCTGCCATGCTGAGAGGATGAGTGAAACCTCTGCTTGCATCTTAGCCTCCTCCCAAAGACCATAACCAACTCTAGGGTCTGCAGGAAAAGAAAGAATAAAAGCACGCTTTTTAATTTAGACTCATTCATTTGGTGCAATTTCACATAGTGATTGTAAAATCATCATACAGATTGTAAAATCCAGGCAAGAGGTACAGCATACCATTGCTGTGTAAACTGATGAACTTCTAAACACCAGAACTCCCCATGGCAAGGAAACACTGCTGGCTTAGGCAAGAGCTGACATTGACCAAGGATGGTGGAAGGAGAAGCTCTAACCTATCCTCTAGTGCTCAGGCTTCCTCGGCCTTCAAGGAAAAGCCAGTCCTGAGAAGAAAGGGAAGAAAGGAAGGATTGTAAGCAAAAAGTGCAATCACTTTGAGGCTTTGGAAAAGACTCATGTGAAGAATAAAAAGGTAGGACATTACTCAGGCCTATCCAAGATGATGTATCTGAGCAAGAGACTCATGAGCATGAGGCACTGGGCTTTGAAAAAATGAGGGTTCTTTAAACTTAAACAGAGAAGGCCTGAGGAGAAACATTGCAATAGCCTTCATGTGTGCAAAAGGCTGCTGCAGAGGTGTAGGAACTAATCACATTTTCAAGTGTCTAGGGAAGATAAAAAGACAGAACACATCTCTGTTGCAGCAAGAAAGGTTCAGGGAGACCCCAGGGAAAAACATTCTAATACTGTGACTAGAAAAGCCCTCTAATCAATTTTGTCTGAGGCCCTGACGTCTCCAATGTTGGTAGTCTTTCAGAGCAGGAGAGGTAAGTAGCTGTCAGGCATGCAGTGTGATGGGGGATGCCCTAAGGAATGAAGATGGACAAGCTGGCCTTCGTTATAGTGTCCTACAGTACAAAAGGAAAACACATTTTTGCAGGTGCAGTGTCCAACTGGAACCACTTTCCCAGAAGCCTTGGCCAACATGCCAAGAATAACAGGGGTAAACTTGATCCCCTGTTGGCTCTGTGAGCTGGGCTGGATGATCCCAGACGTCTTGCCAGCCCCTGTTTTCTGTGCTTCCAGGTGAGCAACACAAACAAAGGGTCATTGTTATGGACATGCATTTGTGACCTGCGCTAGTACAGTAACAATGAGCAAGGTTTTTCTTCCTCTTTACTGCTCCCCAACACATGTAACTCACCTGACAGGATTGTCTTCTACAGGCAGGGCCCCAGACCACAAGGCCCTGTCAATAGCTGTCCCCCCGGAGTGGTGTGAGCCAGAAAAAAAAATCCATCCAGAATAAGGTGGAAGTTGATGAATTAGTGAAAGTATGGTCTGGCCTGATGCTTGTGACAGAGACTGGATTCTGTGTATCCCAGAGGCCCCATCCAGCCAGCCTGCTTCTGCACAGGATGCCTGCTTACCAGCTCCACTGGATTCAAAGGCTTCACCTATGAGCATGACAATCAATGTCACCCTACTTAAAGTACTTCAAACTACACTGGTTTGGGATAAAAGACCAAAACCTTATGCAATACAGTGGACAGGAAGAAAGGAGATAGCTGTAGACCATGGTCCTGCAGAGGAAATCACCAAGTTGCAGCCTCATATCTGGAGTTCTCGTAGCATAACCAAGTTTAACCAGGTGACCACATGTCCTGCTCAGGCGGGACTTGCCCTGGTTTACAGACTCCCCTCTTCCTGAGGAGCTGGAAATACACAGGTGTCACAGCCTGGCTGTCAGACCCAGCTCCATGCTGCCCATGCAGAAGAGAGGCGGCCAACGTGAGGCATCTGCAAGCTATGAGGGTGGCATTGCTGCTGCACAGTGGCTTTTTTCTGTTTTAACATTTTTGTTTTCTCATGAGTCAGTGACCTTTGCACTGTAGAGTTTCTCATTTTAGCAGCTGCCCCAGAGCCCTGCAGAGAAGCCCGTGGGAGACGCACAGTGAGCTCAGAGGATGGCAGTAGCACATCACCATGGCACAGTGTGGCTGCTTCTCGTTGTCCTCCTTTTCCTTCAGATGGTGCAGACAGGTACAGCCTTTGCTTTAACTTGGCTTTGTGCTGCTTTGCCTAAAGCACACAGGTAATTATTTGACATTATTTCTGCTTTGTGGACCAGGGTGACATGAATGAAAACCTAGTAGCTTTGCTTTCTCATCTGCATTGCTCACGTTTGTCTGCTGCAGTGCAGTAATATCCAGGGCTGAGAAATTAGAGGAATACCATTTTGGACTGAAACAGTTGTGTAAAATAGGGGATTAATATGTCAATATGTAGGGTTTTCAAACTGACAAAACAAACAATGTGCTATTCTTTATGTCCTCAAGAGGTGTGATAATTAAATAATCCTTACTATCCATTCATAAACTATTGGGCCACGAAATTAACCCACTCCAGTGCAGAGGGGAATGAGAACCCCACACCATCACCCACTGTGTCTTAGTCTCAATGCAAACATGGCATCTCCACGTGAGGAAGCGTTCCACCCGTCTTTAAGGTTGGAGCCTGAGATGTTTCTCCACCAAGTCAGTGTGTGAATCATAGTGCAGACATGATGCATGCTTTGTTGTTTAATTTTGCTATAAAAGTCCTCTGGTGATTACAGAGGACTGGCTGGACACAACTGAAGCAAACACCTGAGTCACCCACATTACAAGAACTGGGAGTAAGAGGGAGATTTTGACATCCAAGAGGGAGATTTTGACATCCAAGAGATGAGGCGGGAAAAGTACTCAGTGACATGTGGGGTGCCCTGAGAGCCTTCAGGATGGTTCAAGGAAAATTTTCTCATGCAAACGTGTAGAAAGATATTTTGAGTGTACTCATCTACATTTGATTTTAATCAACAGACTAGAATTGACTGACAACACAAAGACGGAAGATTACTTTAATAAAAGTAACTGCAAAATGACAGAGCTCATGAAGGAAGTAAAGCAAAAGGGGAAGAGACCAAAATTAATGTATCTTTTAAAAGAGAGAAAGATTTGGCTACTTCTAAAAAGCCCCAAAGTGTTTAAGGCACATATCCAGACTATCCGAAGGATAGAATTAATTAAAATAATGAATTCCTTCATGACCTGAACTCCAGAAGGAAGTGCAGAAAAATCTGTATCTGTATAAAAGAATTGCAAACATCCTTGCATAAAAACAGAAAAGCTAAGGAGTAAATATAATAAGATAAACACGATGTGAAAATCAAGAGCTGATCTAAGTATATGGATATTGGGAAGAGACCAAGAAGAATGTTAGTCTGTTCCCAAAGGAGAAGAAAATCTTTACTACTTAAAGTAGTAGGTTTTGTCCAACAAGGAGAAAATAAACTGCTGAGTTGCACGAGTTAGGGACAAATCACATCAGTCTCCTCCAAGGACAGGATAGCAGGCTGAGTGGCTGCAAAAGACACCCTACATGTCAGGTTTCTCTATTAAGGGAGGCTTCTAGCGTCATTTTATACAATGCTTTTACTATAACAGAAAGAGAAATGCTAGTCTGGATGAAACTGCTGTAAGTTTGGTGCACATCTGGTTGAGAAACTGTGTGAATGGGTTGAAGGATTATCTGGAGCGCAGGGCTCCACGCAATTGAGCTTGGTATTTTCCACAGTGACGTGCAAGATGGAAGAGAGTGTTTACTCACTGCATTTCTAGCTCATTCCAAACTGCAAGGACTATGGTAAAGCAAGATGAGAGTTCAAGACAATCTTGTGAAATGGGAACAGCGGTGAGCTATAAATAGGAGGCAATTCAATAAACACAAAATCAAAATTTCACCCTCAATCCCACAACACACAACCACAGAAATTTGTGAAATATGTAATAAAATCAAGAAGTCTTCTCCATTTTCACAAGGATGAACAGCTAGGACAAGAAGCAGTGGGATCCCATGACTCTGAGGGACACTCGGGTTAGATATTAGGAAACACTTTTTAGACATTTTAAGTTTGGTCAAGGAGTGGATTAAGCTGCGTGGGTGAGCTGTGGAATCTCCTTGTGAATCTGTAGGAACGGGTTAGACAGCATCTGCTAGGACTGGTTTATGTCTCCTTGCTCTCACACTGTTAGTGCCAGAAAGAGCTCTCCCATCCTGCCTGTGACCTTGCAATGCCAGGGACTGAGATAAGGGGAGTAGTATGAGCCATATACAAGGATCTACCAAGAGTCAAATACTTCGTTTATTACTTCATTATACTTTAGTTGTTGCTAATTTTAGCCTCTTACCCACATCCGTGTTCACCTTTGCCTTAGTGCTATGGTTTTTCTGGCAAGTAGGGATTATCCCTTGCTTTGCCTTCAAAGAGCTGCCAGTTATAGCTGAGAAATGCAGCACAAGATGTAAAATAATTGTGGTCTACTTAATGTTGACAGCTCACCATTTTTTAAATAATCATAGTTACAACTGTTGTTATTATTAAGGCCTTCAGCAGGAATTGCACAGAATTTCCCAAAACGGTGGGGTATTAGTCTAATGTTTGCAATTGAGGTTTTATGAGCTGCTTATGCTTTTATGAAATCACCATGAATTTGTAACCTGGCTACACATTTGCCTCCTTTGCAGTCATACCAAATGCGTGCAAGGTCAACAACGGGAACTGTGAACAGTTCTGCAAAACTGAGTCGTATGTTCCTGTGCTGCTGGCTATGCCCTGAGCAATGACAACAAAACCTGCATTCCTGTAGGTATGAAACCACATTTAAAGTTCATTTCATGGGGGACACATCACACCTTCACCATGTTTGGGACGTGCTGGTGTCTTGCCATGCTGTTATAGCATAAGGAATAATGTTAACTGCTCACGCCTTTCACATGGCTTGCTTGAGGTGTTGCCAACAAATTTAATCAGATCTTAGCTAAAGGTCATACTTGAAGTAACATCAAATTATGCAACTGTGAGCGATGTGCAGTGGCAAAAAATAGTGGAACGGAAGTGGTCTGGGCAAGTGGGTGTGTTCTCAGAGCAGACTGCAAAATCCATGTCCCAGCAGGTATGAAGCCATCTGAGAAACTGGTGGTTACAACGGGGCTCTGATTTATCTTCTCTCATGGATTGAAACAGGTCTGTCATGCTTTAGGAGATTTTGTTAGAACGGAAGGTGTTAGATTTATCATTGGTGAAAATTAGTGTCTGTTTTGAAGGCCTCCATCTTGTGTGGGACACCTACAGATCCAAACAAATAGGAACCCAAGAAACCTCTCCCTTTACAATAAACAGTTCACAAGGACTCAGTATAATTTCAGTGGTAATGACATAATATAATTGTAGTTATATCTCACTTATTTCCCCTCAAATATTGTCTGTTCCGTTAAAAAAGAATACACTGCCTTTCTATTTTCTTCTAAAAGCAGGTTTTTTGCAGTTAACATATTGTAACCTAAAGACACGAATAAGTACTGACATTGAATTTAAATCCATCAGTTTTGCCTGCATTCAAAGTGAACATTAACAATTATTAATCTTAGTCTATTCTTCTGTCTGATGATATTTGTAATTATTTTTTTTTTTGTAATTTAATAGCAAATTGCTGTAATGAGCTTATAATTTAATACTTTGCTCTGTTTCCCAATTACAAAATATTTAATAACAGCAGGTACACAAAAACAATTATCCCAATAACAGAAGATGTTTAACTTTTAAATACTTTGAAAATGCTGAACCCATTTGCCCACTTGCTCAAAATGGGCAAGTTTTAGAAGTGGAAAAACAGTTCTATTTTTCAACAATCCCAGTCCTTTTACACTTGCAAAGTTTTTGCTAATGTCTTGAAAAATCTAGCAGCACCACCCCTGAGAAGGACAGTTGCGTGTCTGATTCGATTGCAAAAGGCTGCTGTGAAGCAGTTTTCCTTGAACTGTTAAGCAAGTTTTCACTCATTTTCATGAAGTGTTGATTCCCTGAAAGTGACTTGTTTCCCTGCAAACCATTTTCCTCTACTATATGTACCTATCTGTAACTCTAAAGGCTGCTTTTGACTGCAGAACCCATGTTCCAGCAGGTTTGAAGGATTTCCTCTGGTGAAGAACAACATGAGGTGCACTGGAAGCTAGATTTACCTTTTTGGCCATAAAACTGTATGGCCAAGGGCTTATGCCCTTATGCCAAGGGCTCTGTCAGACGAGCTCTGTTGAATGACACTTCAGTGACAGAAATTGTTTTTACCAGCAAATGTCTTTCCTTCCTCTCTGCTGGAGGTTACTGTCCCTTGCATGTCACTTGGCTTGGTGCTTCAGAGGCAGCATGGGCATTGTCCCCCACAGAGATGGAAAAACTCTGGTCCTCCACATCCTGTAAATTCACTCAAATCAGGAAGAAAGGTAGCTCTGAGCTAAAGTGAAGGCTGGTAACAGCAGCTGAGCCTTCACAGCTGTTTGCTCAGGGTTATGGATTGGAACACCTTGCTTTCAGCTTGTGGCACATGCCTCTAAGTTCCAGTACCATCCAGATACCAAGTATTAGAATTTTGGTTTTGCCTTCACAGTCAAGTTCCTGTGTGGTAAGCTTCAGAGAAATCATGAAGCTGGCCAAGAGGTCACAGGAACCACAGCAAGTCCGGATGCTTATCTTAAAAAAGAGGAAACCACCCCGAGCAGCCGTCCAGAGGTCACCAGGGAGGCTGACAGTTTACCCAGTGTGTCCCCATGGCAGGTAAGGCACCCTTGTCCTGAGATGTCCTGACTCTGCTCACCAGGACCAGCAGCCATTTATTCTTCATCGTGCTGGTCCCCACTTGCCAACGGGACCTGGTTCTATTTGAGACAGACTTCCCCGGTGTTGACATTTTGGGTGGTCATTCCACTCTCCTGTGTTTCTGCACAGGTCTCCTACCATGAATGATGTTGCACCTTCTTTTCAGCATCAAGCAAATGCTGAGAGGGTGAGGCCAGGAGAGAAGTAGGGTTGCAGATATGGGATGCAGAGCTGGGTAAGCCGCAGGGCCCCTTCCCTGCCAGCTGCCCCGTTATTTGAGTTGCAGCAGGGCGGTATGAGAAGAATAGACCAAATCCCTGTTGTGGCCGAGACTAAAGTGAAACAAAAAAAAAAAAACCACCAAGCAGAAACAGTGCTATTACAATATTAGCTAAGTTTTGTTTAAAAAAATAACAACCAAAATTGTTGGTAAAATAACTGAATGCACAAACTCAGCTTTGAGCCAGGAAAAAGGTCTGTCTTGACAAGTTTCCCGCTGTGGTTGGCTACATCTCAGTCTAAGTCTCACCACCACTGAATGACGGGTGCCTTTGGCAGAAAATACGTGTGAAAATATCTACTTTAACAAAACTCTGAATCTCAGCTACCTGTTCCGGATTTCTCTGTACCTATGTTTTTGTGCTTTATCTTTCTTCTCTCTCTTTGCAGGCTGTTCTGCTAGTAGATGAGTACAATGAATGGTTTTGCAGGGGGACAATTCTGAACGGGTATTTTGTACTTTCTGGAGCTCATTGTGTTAACCACTTTAAAGACTTATGGGTTCTTGTTGGTAAGTGTTTCTCGTTTTGCCCTTTACTGCAAAATTAAGAAACTGTCTCATGTTCTAGTCTGCATATACAAGACACTGAACGCTTCCAGAGTTTTCATTGCCATCTTGTTATTTCTCACAGCCTCATGTTATCCCTTGACTAACAGTGAAATACATGCTCAACTTCGTTGAACGGACAGTTTCTTGAAGCTTGGCTTGGCCTAGCATAGCGTGTATATGATAGAAGCCAAGTATAAACTGGAAAGGTATGTAGGCAAGTAAGGTTGAGCTGATGTCGTTAAACTGGTCTAACACTACATCTTTATGCAATTTCCTGTGTTGGCCAAACCTTGAAGAATTCCAGATGCTTCATTCACATGTTAGCAATAACTGTTCTGACAGCATGTAGATACTAATCTGAAATTGTTCCATACTTGAAACCTTAAATTTATTATGTATCACTGTCATTTATGGAAAAGTAGTTTATAACAAGATCTAGGCACTGAAAAATGATGTTCTGGGTCACAAAAATTGTACCCAGCCTACAACAGTAAAGCAAAAATTATGTTTTCCTAAACTCCAGTTGTTTGTCCATTTAATTCCCAAATTGAGAAAGACTAAATGTATATAAACTTGTACATTTTTGTGTACAGAACATTAAAGTTTTAAAAGAAAGTGAATATCTATTTCCTGTTTACATCTGTTTATGTTGCTCCACAAATGGGAGGGGCAAGATCCTTCTCTTCTCTGTCAAGGCTTTTGGTTGCATATCATAAGAGTAATATTGGTAATATTGTAAAGAGGTCCACAACTTTATATCAAAGCTTTAATTGAGAGCACTATTCTGATAGCAAAATTCTGCTTTTCTATTTGCTTGACATTTTGACAGCCCTCTAAACCCCTTCAAAACAGGCATAAAATGCTACAGTGTCAGGATACAGGCCGGGTACAGTACAATGCCTATACAAAGTGCAAGGAACTTTGGTCCCTTCTTTTATTGAGATGCAGTTTAGACTTGTTGGTATTGTTTTATTAACAACTACTTTAATAATCTGACACAGGGATGGTGGACAAAGAAAAGAAAGAGCCAAGTAGAGCAAAGCACAGATTGGAAAAAATAATTGCACATGCTGAATTTGATACAGAAACTTTTGACAATGACATAGCCCTTCTCAAATTAGAGGAACCTATCACATTTTCTGAAGATGTTGTCCCAGCATGCCTTCCAGAAGAAGACCTTGCTAATGATGTTCTGATGAACCAAACATTTGAATTGTCAGTGGCTTTAGGAACATGTTTGAACATGCACAGCCGGTCAGAAGAATGAAAGTGCTTCAAATCCCTTATGTTGACAGGGACACTTGCAAGCTCGCCCTTCACAAGCCAGTCACAGAAAACATGTTCTGTGCTGGTTATGATAAAGATGGAAAAGATGTCTGCCAAGGAGATGGAGGAGGCCCCCATGTAACCAAATACAATAGCACTTATTTTGTTATGGGTATCATCAGCTGGGGAGAAGGGTGTGGAAGGCAAGGGAAATATGGAGTATACACCAACTTGTCAAAGTTCCTACCCTGCGTAAGAAGTGTTTTGACAGAAAACTCTTAATGGTTTGACACTTAATCAACCCGATTGTCTTACCCATCAGATCTGACCCCTAAGTAGTATTTTGCTTTTTCTAACACGCTTGCTAAAATTCTGATAGTTTGTTGTTCCATTAAGAGACGCCATCTATTCCTCTATGAGCTAATGCCTAGTTTTCAGAAAGTGGGCAGGCTTGGACTTCAAACAGATTTTGCTGGGTTTGGACAATAAGGAAATTTCTTCAAATATAATGGCTTAGGAACTCTTTCTGCTCTTGCTGTGATAACCTAAACTTGCCTATTGGAGGTTTTGGCTGTGCTGGTAAGCCCCCCTCCCATTGCAATGAAAGTTGTAACTAACTCAGCATTTCTGTGGCAGTACCTGCTTTGTAGAAACAAACCAGACTAGGATAATATCAAAGTAAGACGGTATCAGAGTGGGACAGCATTTTAAAAGCCTCTGGAAAAGCTACCTAATTTGCTAGATTTAAATATGAGTGTACAGAAAAAGCTAGAAAGTGCAAAAATCACCCATGTATCCAAACAAGTCTAAATAACTGGGCGTGTCACTGAAACAAACGAGTTGTTAGATGAAGCTCATTGAATTGGAAGAGTTTGCTTATCATCACCAAAATCACTAGTGTTCTGATATTTCCTTGCTTTCTTTCTGAGACACTTTTTTCACCATCATTATTCATCTGATTTTGGCTTTAATAAAGTGAATGTATTGCATATTCTACAAATTACAATGTTGTTGTATGTCATCATTTATATAAAGTGTTGTTTAAATTATTCACAACTGAAAAGTTTAGAAATCTATAAGGATAAATAATCTTTTAAGACTAAGAAAAGCCTGACTCTCTAATCAGCTGAGCCTGACAACCTCTGGTTGTCGGCCTCATTTCAATCCAGAGGGAAAAAAAAAACCCTTGCTTTTCAGCCAGCTCAGTGATACATAAAAATGTTTTATTGAATATTAAGATGTTTCAGTCTCTACAGAAAAAAAATGAAGTACTCTGTGACATACTTTTTAAACTGTGTCAGTACGTATTTTGGAAAAGAGAGAAGTTATAAATTATATTGCGGCATAAAGTGTGTGATGTTTTTCTCATTCCCTGGCTTCACAATACTGAGTTTACAAGTGTGAAAGTCACAATTTTAGGGTCATTTTAATATGGATTTTGCTGATCAGCTTGAAAGGAATAAGGTGGCTAAAGCCGTCCTGGGATGACCACTATCTTCTTCCCCTATGAAAAGCTCAGAAAAATCACACTGGAATCTGTTCCGTTTGTATGATTTTCCCCTAGTTTTCTCTGACACATCTCCTGAACTTCAGGACTTCAGATTAAATGATCTCAATCCTGGAGTGACAGTACATCGCAGGCCATGGCATTCAAGCCACAGAAAGAAGTTCAGCCTCTGATGGCTGCATACGCAACTCCCCTGACGTCTCTGCTCCAAAGGATTTTACCCCTGCTTGACTTCCCATAGGACTTCTGTTGAAACCTATGGTTATGCTGCAGCCCTAAACTATATATGGAGATGTATGGATCTGTGAGCCATGCTCAAGTATGTCCCAAGGACTACGGGGAGACTGTTGCACAGGGCAAGCCTTGCTGACCTATTCCCTCATTGCCATCCATCTCTCATCCTACCTAGCCCTGCCTTACTGCTTGTCCTGACTATGCAGCACTCCTAGTTTGTTCATAACTGATTACAAAACGCATGAAAACCTTCAACGAGCTTCAATCACTGTCTTTAGCTCAATGGGTCTTCAGAGGAATCATCATCTGAGCTTCTTCTTCCACACCTCCCAGTTTGCATTTCCAGACCCATCATCAACCTATTCAGATGTTCAGTACCAGATAAGAACAAATTCTGTCTGCAGGGACACTTATCCCAGCAGCTTAATTGCACAGAGAATTGCAATTCTCAAGTGAGGTACATACCAAGGCACACATCGTGTCATCTGTGCTCTGCCTAAATGCTATTTGAGTACTCAGAGAGAGGATAGTGTTTTAACTCGAGTCATCCTGGAAGATTTAATTTGAAACTTGAATAAGCTTTTTTACTATCCATTATGGATGGATTCTTTTCCTTGTCGTAAATGCAGACGTCAACTCCCAAATGCAATCCAGCAGTGTAGCAGTTGCCCAAATTGGCAGAGTCCGTGCCTCCCACAGCTTGGGAGTCACGTTTATGGCAGAAGCCACTTCCACCACTCAGTTACGTCTGTCTGGGCTGCGGGTGGAAGCTCTCAGGCACTGACTTTGCACTGGTACTGCTGATGTCAGATCAGGGCTTCCCTCCTGCTGAATCTGTTGTAGTCGAAGTGACTGACTGGTCACAGGAACTCCTTAAATTACAACATCTGGACACAGCTGCAGGGCTGCCACGTCATGACCTCAGGGGAGAGAATCAGGCAGAGAGAGGAACAGGAAAGAGCATTAAAAAGTTTTAACTTCCAGGTAAACTCCAAACACTTTCTGATCTCCTCATTGCCCATTTCAGAATGCGTCAGTGTTCTGGGAGTTTGCCTGAAAATCCTCCATTTCTATTTCTCTGTGAGCCATCCTTTACCATTTTTATCCTGAAGTCCAGGCTAGGATAATGGGGAGATGTTATCGGAGAAAACTGGAGAAAAAATAATAAAATCCTCATCCAAATGGCACAGACTCCAAAGGGATTTTTTTGCATTTTTCACAAAGGATCAGGATATTGCTTGTCTCAGGGCAAATTAAACCACCTTCCTAAACCTCCTTGTCCATCACTGAAACTGTATCTAGGAGCTTAACTGATACAGCATTGTCTGCGCATGTGCTCTGCTGTCCTCTGACTGTTGCACACCCAGTTTTATTGGTTGCAATTTTGGTAGGGAGAAGGATATTAGGATAAAAGTCAGGGGAAAAGGTAAAGAAGTAGAAGTAAAGAAGTAAAGTGGAATTAAAGAAAGAATGTATTTCAATAGCTGAAATATTAACAACAATGACTATTTTTAGCAATGTGTGCACAGAAATACAAAACATCAGAGCTTGTATCTACAGACATCACAGAATCATAGAAGGGCTTGGGTTGGAAGGGACCTTCAAAGGTCATCTAGTCCAACCCCCCTGCCATGGCCAGGGATGTCTTTCACTAGATCAGGTTGCTCAGAGCCCCGTCCAACCTGGCCTTGGACACAGAGACGGGGCAGACACCAGAGTAGTTCCAAGATGGTTTCTGGTTTTGCTGCCAGGCTGTCAGGAGACTTGCACAACCCTGTGGCTGGGCTCAGGTCTTTGTTGTGGGTGCAGCATCCATGGGAGAGAATCAGAGCTCCCCGGGGTTGCATTCCTTCCCCCCTGCTCACTCCCCCGGGATTTCCTGCAATCTGTAACCACACCAGAAGGGCAATGCTGACGCTCCTCCAAAAGGACTGCAAGTTCCTCCAGCTTTTGGAAATGCCATTGCCCTTTGGATTTGGCAAGAAAAACTATTTTTTTTTTTTCCTGCATATGGTGAACAGAACTGGCTGACAATAGTCCAGGGATATAAACAAATTACAATCCATTTTAACTGCACTAAGGATTAACCCTTTTGCAGAGTGTGTTTCCCCTCTGCTGGCCAGGCAAAGCTCAGCTGACCTTTTTGTAGCTTCTGTCCCCACCATAGACCCATGCTGCTATAAGCGTGGGTGCTGATAACCGTGCTTCATGAGAGCAGAGTGTACATGGGCATGTAAATGGGATTAGTTTCTGTCACTCCTCACTAGCTCTTGACCAAGACTACACATGACCAAAGTCACCTGTTTTGAACTGACTGGTGTCTAGTCAGGGCTGAGGGATGCACTCCCATTTTGTTTTTCCTAAACAGCAGTCTACAAATGATCATTTAATCTTTAATTTGAAAGAACCCTCCCTTGTTCCTGAAGCTGCTACTTCCACTTCCATATTCTCTATGCAAAGAATAACCTAAAGCTCCACAACATACTTGTCCCAAAAATCAGCTGTCTGACAGAGGAATTACTGAGTTAAGCCACAATAAAACCTGCCCTCTGCCCTCTCCATCTTTTCAGAGCTGACAGTGGTTGCTGTGATTTACCTGCAGCTTCTCCAGGACTCTTCCCTATGGGGAGGGAGAGACCAGTCGGACAGGGGATGGTCAATCGTGGTCCCCTTCTCTGCCTCAGGCAAAGGGATGGTGCATTGGGGACCCATCGATACTCAGCATGGAGGAGATTTTGTCTTCAGTTTGTTGGGCAGGAGGCAGGAGATGAGTGACCTGCATGGAAAATGATGAGGTGGAGAACAAGGAGGTGGCTTGCTGTAGCTGTGGGGGTGTTTAGCAAAAGAGGTGACAGAGCCGCGGGATTCAGCAGCTCTTTGTCTGCTGCCCTGTGCCACATGGAGGTGGACAGGCATTGCCTGGGCTGAGCAGTCCATCACGCCTGCTCCTATCTTCTCGCCCTGCCAGCTAGGGCTCTGGGTAACCTGGAGCAAAGAGAAAGCATAAAGGAAGCCAGCGGGGTTTTGAGGACCCCCCCAGAAGCAAAATGGGGCAGGGAAGGAGGCAGAGGCAAGAAACTCGCCAGGCTCATCTGCAGCACAGGTGGCTCAGAGTAGAGGGACTTGCAGGGGCCTCTGCCACCATCTCACTTCCAGTGAATTGAGCATAGCCAGTTCACTCACCACCAACTTACACATCTCTAAGCACACCAGAGAAAACATATCCTTCCATTTTCTTCTGCCCCTTGTGCTTCTTGTGGTCTGCCAACTGCTGTTGTGGTCTAGTAATAGGCACATAGGACTGGGCCGGGGCTGGAGCACGGGACGAGGGGACACCGGAGGGGTCTGTTCCTTGTGGGCCCAGTCCCTGTCCCTCCTCCTCCCCCCAGCCCTGTGGCAGCAAGCGGCTGTAGGCTTTCCCTCATCCCAGGGCTCCCAGCTCCCTGCTGAGGGCTGATACAAAGAGGAGAGGAGGAGAGGGGAGGCTGGATCTGCTGCTGTGAGCCTGCACTGCCTGCCCCAGGGCAGGTGCACCGCCGTCCTCTTCAACTTGACCCGTCTTCAGTGTCATAGAATCATAGAATCATAGAATGGTTAGAGTTGGAAGGGATCTTCAAAGGTCATCTAGTCCAATCCCCCTGCAAGGAGCAGGGACATCCCCGGCTAGATCAGGTTGCTCTGAGCCTCATCCAGCCTGGCCTTGAATGTTTCCAGGGATGGAGCATCCACCACCTCTCTGGGTAACCTGTTCCAGTGTTCTACAACTCGCACTGTAAATTTTTTTTTCCTAATATCCAATCTAAATCTACCTCTCTCTATTTTAAAACCATTACCCCTCGTCCTATCACAACAGGACCTACTGAACAGCCCCTCTCCATCTTTCCTGTAGGCCCCCTTTAGGTACTGGAAGGCCACTATAACGTCTCCCCGGAGCCTCCTCTTCTCCAGGCTGAACAGCCCCAACTCTCTCAGCCTGTCCTCATAGGAGAGGTGCTCCAGCCCTCTGATCATCTTTGTGGCCCTCCTCTGGACCCTCTCCAACTGGTCCATGTCCTTCTTATGTTGGGGGCTCCAGAACTGGACACATTACTCCAGGTGGGGTCTCACCAGGGCAGAGT
>WHYT01016455.1:38632-61498 GCA_009806455.1 Tetrax tetrax | reverse complement strand
GAGTTTAATGTGTATGAAATTCTGAATCATCCAAAAGGATTTCTCTTTAAAAAAAAAAGAGGTGAAAGTATATAAAGAAATGAACCTAAGTACTGACATTAGCATTTGGTTGTACAACATTTCAGTGTTTATATCAGCTGATGATGCAAACAAAGTTATCAGGAGACAGAGGCGTGCCAGTTCCCTACTTTTGGAGGAGGTCCTCCAAGGCAGCTTGGAAAGGGAATGCCTTGAAGAGAGATGTACGCATGAAGAAGCAAGAGAAGTATTTGAAAATGATGAAATGCTTGTAAGTATTTTCTTCACCTGTGTGCGTATTAAAAATTACTGTTTTGTTCCTTTACTATCAAATTCACCCCCGCAGCCTGCTTCGTCGTTTGCGTTTCCCTCCATATGAAATCTTTGTGCTTTGCACCTCAACAGGTAGAAAGCAGGTGTCTTCAGTGGTCAAACTGGAAATGTAGAGGTTAGCTCTGACACTTTTAAAGTCTCCTCCCGAAAATGATGCACCCGGCGCCTTGTGTTGTGAAAGTATATGGCTGTTGGCCTTATCCTGACCACACACACAGAAATGCAGCTTCAGCATCCCTCGGAGACCAGAGAGGGGCAAGGGGGTGTTGGGATGGAGGGAAGCAATGCACCAGTAAGCAGTGGCACCTATAGAAAGAGGCTCACTTAATGGGAATAGGGCAGAGATTGCGTTTGCAGGGAAAGCAGAGAAACAGCCATCGGGCGCATCATCGGTGGTCCAGGTCCTTTGGGGAAAGTTGATGGAGGGGAGGTACAGGGATCGGGGACAAGTGTCCCCGCAGGGAAAGCAGCAGCGCATGAAGGTGGTGAGTGGTGGCAATGACCTGCAGCTCTGCTCTCTGCTGTCCCCTCTGCCTCCAGCAGCACCTGCTGGGGGCCAAGTGGGATGGGACGGGATGGGGGGTCACTTCCCAGGCCACTGCAGGCCGGAGAGACAATGGCCAGCCAGTTTTTCCAGGAAGCCATGTTGCTAAAGGATCCAGCTGTTTCTCTCTTGCCTGCAAAGTGCTCCCTTTCCTTTATAGCTTCCTAAGAAACAATACAATGAGCAGGATGCAAACCCCCTCCCATCTCATGTCGTTCAAATTTTGCTGGCAGGGAAGAATTTGTAGTCATGCAACTGCATAAATGTTAAACCATAATATATATTCTTTCATACAATGTTTTCATTTTACCAAAATATTTACCGATGATTATATTATTTGAGAAGTAAGATCTTATTTCCTTTCCTTTTTTTTTCTTTTTCCCCCCACAGAAAATGTTTTGGGATGCCTACTATGGTAAGCTGGCCTCCTGATTTCTCTCCTTTATAGCAGTGTCGCATTGTGAATGTTATGATTCAGTCTGATGCTGATTTTCTGGGAGTTTTTAGCAGCTTATCCTACAAGAAACATCCAGTCTCTATTTGTCATGTCTCTAGTTAAAGCAGGAGGGAAACTGTCAATGTGAAAGGTTTAAAAAAGTAATAAATAGGAAAACACAGGTAAGAGTGCAAAGTGAATAGAAGTTGAAAGTGGGGAGATGTTATCACAGTAAATAGGCTATTTCTTTTCCTGAACTTAAGGCTGTTCTGAAAAAAAAAACCAAACCTGGGACCTAAGAAAGTCTGCTTTGCTGATACAATAGAGCAGCACAGCTTTACCAACACAAACCGAACGCTTAAAGCTGAGTGAGGTACATAGGTGTTAAAGCATCATCCCTCGGCAGCCTTCGAGGCGAGACACGGACCTGTGAAAGCTGAGGGGCTGGTGTAAATAAACACTTCCTGACGAAGAAGCCTGAGGCACCAGCTTATGGTCATTGTGCTTTATTCTACTTCTTTTCTACATGTCTCATCCTAAGATTTTCTCTTGTTTTTCTACTTAACTTTTATTAATTTCTTATCTTCGTTTTAGACAGTGGATAAGGAAGTGGCAAAGTCAGCAGTTAGTATTAATTTTCTGCAGAAGCTACGAAAACAGAGTCCAGGGAACCATTAGACAGAAGAATCCCATCAGTGATATAAATGTTATGAAGAATCATGCTAAATATCTGGCCTTTTCTTGCATTTGTGAGGGCTGGATTAACTTCTGCTGATTTCAGTCACCAGATATTTGTACTAAGCATGCCAAGCAGGCTTCCTCTCTAGTGTATGAAGAGAGAAGGGCAACCAGTGGAGAATGGTCCATCCAAACAAGCTTAGACGCAACCAGGACGTATGGCTGGCTTTGGCCTCAGGGGTGGCTTCCTTGCAGTAATTAAAAGCCATTGTGTCCTGTCTTCTTCCTACAGAACAGCAATGTACATTTCCCTCTTTGCTATTTCTTTTCTAACATTTTGAAGAGTGTTGCTGTGTGTCTCCATGGCTTTTTTCCTCCTTGCTAAACTAGCCCATTTTTTCATCTTGCCTTCCAAAGTCTCATTTTCTAGACCTCTGGGAAACGTGTTGCTTTCCTTCCATAGTCCAGGGTACAATGGGTAAATCTGCGTTGTGAATAAAAGAGGGCCAGGGAGAAAAGTTGAGCACCCACGTGGCCTAACCGCTCGCTCACCCTTTGTGCTGCTCCACCTTGGTCTCTTCATGTCAAAGCTGACGCAGTGGCATCTCGCTCTAGTGTGGATGTACACTGTCAGGGCACTTGGTCTGAGGTCACACTTGTCCCTGACCCTCTTTTATTAACCGTACAAGCTCAGCTATTGATAACATCTCTTTAAACATCATTTTCCAGACAGTTTTGTGCATGCCTAATGGTAGTCTGTGCTTTCCTAGCTCACTTAACAATGACATCATCTGAGACATTTCTATTCTATCATGTTCACTGATTCCCCACTAGGTCCCTTATCTTATAATACAATTAGATTTAATTGGTTTGGGTTATTTGATCTTGAAAAACGCATACTGGTTGTTACTTATCACCTTCTTATTTTGCTGGGTGCTTACAAACAGTTTAATCATTCCAGCAGCTTTCCAGTAACAGAAATTGTGCTGATTTCTCTGTAATTCCTTGAGTCTTCTCCTTCCACCTTTAATAAAGCTAGGCGCTAGGCTTAGTTTTTTCCCCAGTCTTACAGCACCTCACCTGACCCCAGACATTTTTTGAGACTTCCTTACCTCTATTTCATGCATTTCAAAACCACCTGATTTGCTTAAGGCTGTAGCCTCCCAGGAAAACCTAATGAGTGCCAGGGTAGGTTGGTGGCACCTGACTGTGGGTGGGCTGAAGGTAGTAACTCTTTTAAGCCAGTATTTTAATACCACTCAAGCTAAAAGATACACATGCCCACAGCCTGAGCAGATGGTGGTTAGGTTTTTGGTTGTGGGGTTTTTTTTGTTTGGTTGGTTTTTTTCCCAGTCTCAGGACCATTTCTGTCCCCAATATCAATTATGGCGGACGCTGACTGAAGTAAACCTCTCTGATGAAGTTTTAAATTTTAGAAAGGTTGAAGAGCATGTCTCAGGTCAGGCTTTTCTGGCTTGCTCCCAAATCACTCATGTCTACAGTAAGCAGTTATTTGAAGAACATTTCCAAACCAGTTTGGAGTGTTTCCAGTGGGCAGCTTAAAGGGAAACTGCCTAGCTCTGCCTAGTGCTTCACTCGCGGCGAGGCATCCTCTGGTTTAAATGTCTGGTTCATCAGAAAGACTAAGCTTGCTAGTGTCTGAGCTGCTGTATAATAATTTCATCCTATTTTGATCTTGCTTGCTGTATAATTTTGATGACAGCTTTTTTTGTCCAATGCATATCAACCTAACATAGAATCATAGAATGGTTTAGGTTGGAAGGGACCTTTAAAGGTCATCCAGTCCAACCCCCCTGCAAGGAGCAGGGACATCTCCAACCAGATCAGGTTGCTCAGAGCCTCATCCAACCTGGCCTTGAATGTTTCCAGGGATGGGGCATCCACCACCTCTCTGGGCAACCTGTTCCAGTGTACCACCACCCTCATTGTAAAAAATGTTTTCCTAATGTCAAATCTGAATCTACCTCCTTCTACTTGAAAAACATTACCCCTTGTTCTATCAGAAAAGGCCCTGCTAAAGATCTAAAACACCAGTCTCATACTATATTCATACAAAAGGTATGAACTGCAAGTCAGTGCTTTTCCCTGAAGCAAAGCATCCATCCTCTGGAAGTGGGCTCTGCCTCTGGGCACTTCCCAGCCTCTCAGCCAGGGGCTGTGGGAGCACCTCTGGAAGCAGAGACTCAGTCTAAAATTACTCCCAAGGAGCTAAAATTGCTCCTGAGGAGCAGTTTGGTGGGACATAGCCCATTTCCTTCCAAATTGCTTTTCTTAACGGTTCTCCAAGCGGCTTGCTTGCTGGGAGAAAGGCTGCGTAATTCAGGTCAGCGGTGGTGGTGATGACTTATTCCTCTCCTGTGGCATCTCTGCAGGTGGCAGGAGGTGTTCGTCGAGCCCCTGTCAGCACAATGGCGTGTGCGAGGACAGCATTCGTGGCTACACCTGCACCTGTGCTGAGGGCTACGAGGGAGAGAACTGTGCTTTTGGTAAGGCATTGCCCGCCTTCTGAGAAGCCCTCTCTCTTCCTGTCATCGGAGGTCCCCGGGAAACCATGTCCCCGGGAAACCCCGTTACAGCCAGTTAGCAGTTTTTAGGTTAAAACACACAGTTTTTGGCAGAGCAGCAGTGTCTACCAAAATGTTACCACATCGCAAGGTTACACCGGCTGCGTCTTCCCCCTGAGCCTCCCTTCTCTGGGGATACAGCAGAAGTACCTCTCACAGGTGGGCTCCAAAGGCAGCCCTGCCCACTGCCACCTGTGTTCCCTGGCTGCTTGTCCTGCTGCAGTGCCTGAAGAACCAAGGCTGTGGTGCCACGGTGGCTTCCCAGCCACCCCAGTGCCTCCGAGGCCACATATGTCAAGAAGACAGTCCCTCAGGATAGAGGGACTCCAGAAAACAAACCATTTTCAGTGGAAGTGTAAAAAGCATAAAGCAAAAGGGATGCTTTCTGGCACATGAAACACCCTGGGCCAGATCCTGCATTTTTACATCTGCTAAGTTCTACTTTCCAGCACTTACATCAGTATTTCTGCTGGCTTGGAGGTCCCCTGGGGTGGGAGATGCCTCGGCTGCCACAAGGCAGGGTCATTTTCTGTACAAGGGGTGTGACTGGACAGAGACAGACCAGCTTCTCAGGAGGCACAGAAGATGACACAGCTTGTACCCATGCTGAGAGCTGGATTTGTTCATCATGAGCCTTAGAGAGCCACTTCACGTGGGTTTTTTGCTGCTTCTCCATCTAAGCTAGATTCACCATCAAACAGCTGTTCCTCCTGAAGCTTAAGTGTTTGCTCAGCTATGGAAAGTTGACTGAGCAAGTTTCAAAGGTGATTAATACTCCCTTTCTTTTTGCTTATCTTTGGTAGCTGTTAATTTTTATTTTCTTGGCACAAGCCATGAGAAGTAGGAGCTATGCGTTTGTTTTTCCTGAAAAGCAGAAAGCTTTAGACTTTTTCTTTCTCAAGCAATACCTGCCTTCTTATGTGCAACAGTCCCCTCCAGTGCAGACACTTAGTGCTTCATTTAAAAGACCAAAAGAAAACCCATGGCATCCTTCCATGGGTTCATATGGAAGGCCTAATTTGACCCGTGGCTACTAACGCTCCCCAAAACTCAGGTGCAGACAGTCTGGTGCAGGGAGGTGCTGGGTGAGCACAGCTTGCAACGAGTCTGTGGAAGCTGCAGAGACTTGGCTGTCTCCCATTTCTGCTTGACAAGGGGCAATACACTGTGGTGGGAAATACTACCAAGCTGGAGTCCCTGCCCACTCCACACAAAGTGAGTAAACATGACGTGCTCAGTAAAGAGGACTCAAGCTACATAAGAAAACACCAGCTGAACCATTTGTTCCCAACGCTTTTCCTCTGCTTGTTCTGTTTAGCTAAAAATGAGTGTCGCCACCAAGGAAAAGAAGGATGTCACCACTTCTGCTACCCGGGAAGTGACTCCTACCGTTGTTCCTGTGCTGATGGCTACAAGCTTGGGAAGGACAAAAAACAGTGCATTGCATTAGGTAGGTGCAAGCATGGAAGTACAGGAGGCACGTGCTCAGTGCTGGAATGGGCAGGCCACCATCCTGATGTGATCAACCTGCTTGGAGATGCAAGTGATGAGAATATTACTGACCTTCCAAACTGGGCAGAAAAAGGGGGAATCTAGGGATCATCACCCAAGTTGCCAGAGCAGTGGTAAAAGAAACAATATTTGATCTGAACATTCAAACATGGGGCTGCAGAGGACTTGCAGCATCCTACACTTCATTGGGCCAGGTTTTCCACGCCGGTCCTCGGTAAAGAGCAACTCCACTGAAGACCTGTCTGTTTGGAGATGAGATTCAATTGATTCAGACCAGGCACCTGATGGTCTGATAAATGAAGGGCAACATTTGCTGCCATGTTAATTAGTTTGAAGCAGTAGGCCTTTTCATTTTTTTCAGCCTCATACTAGGTATGTCATTCAATCTCATCCCCTTACAAACTAGGTCTACTAAAAACACAGTAGTATAGTTAGGCCCCTGTCTACGTCAGCAATTAGGGCAGCCAAATAGGAGCTGAGCAGTAGAGCCACGCTTTCAGTGATGAAGACTTGATGTCCACGCTCAATGCACATTTCAGGTGGGCTTTACTTCAGACTACCTCTAGTTTGGTCCTGTGCAGTAAGCAGCCAGTATCTCCGAGAGTACGTTATGCATGCTCCTGGAAAGTGTCTTCTGGTTTAGCTTCACCTGACTAGAATCCAGTTTGCGTGACCCAAGAGCATACCACAAGGTGAATAGAAAGTGTGATAAATGCAGACAACTGAGGTATCCACTTGAAAAGCATCTGAACCAGAACAGAAAGACATGTGCATCCATAGATTAACAGCTTTAACAAGGAAAATCCTGGATTTACCTTGTCCAGATCAGGCCACAAGTATCGGGTATTTGGAGTAATTAAGATACAGGATACAAAGATGAGGAAGCAAGCTGTGCTGATGGCTGGCTGGAGAGGAAATCTCATTTATTAGTTACAGACATAGTGAAATCTGGTCACCACAAGCCTAACACAACGACCCAAAATATTCAGTGCCACTGCAAAGCTATCAGACTACAGATGCCAAGTGAATTATTCCAGTTTTCACCAGCTGAGAAATTGTCCTTCTCCTTTTCCTTGGTGCAAAAACAAAACCCCAAAGTCACGGTGAAAGCAGTAGGATATTTGGAGGTAGTAGTTGTCTTGGAATGATACAGCACGAGGTTTTGATTTTTTTTTTTTTTTCCAATTCATTTGCTAGATCAATGTGCATGTGGCAGACTTCAAGACAGTGATAATCTGATAAGTGAAACCAGAAAGAAACGTGATGAGCGATTTCCTTGGCAGGTACTCCTAGCAATTCATGAAACCCACCACGCAGCCTCACATCCCCGGTGTTATCTATCATCTATTTTGCATTCCCTTAGGTCCTGCTGCTCAACTCAGAGGGGAAGGGCTTCTGCGGAGGGGTGCTGCTAAAAAGTAATTTTGTACTGACTACAGCAGAGTGTGCCCTGCTGCACAGCCATTTGGAAATCAGGATTGGTGCTGGTAGGTGATCAAACATCTCTTGTTGTAGCACATTTTAGTACTGACAATTTTTAAAAAAGCTTACTAAATTTCTCTTGCATAAAAATATTGTCAAAGGAAACAAATCTGCTGTCATCTCATTTAAGCATCTTGAACTACAGCTGCCCCATACTCTGTTACTAGCCAAGCAGAGAGACAACTGCCTCTCAAGTGCAAGTCAGAGCTCAGCACCTAGGGATAAACTAAACCACGTGGATTTTGGGGCTTTTGTTACGCGCCAAAATTAACTTCTCTCATTAGGTATTTGTCCTTCTCTCTGAAATTACGCATGCCTCTACACAGCATTAAAAAGCTGTCACGATGTATTTTTCAGCATGACTAGGCAGCTGTCAGTTTGCACCCAGTTTTCAGGTATCCGATAAATCATTCCTAAGAGCAGTGAAATGTCATTGTTTCACAGGGCCTAATGGAACAAGCGGAACTGAGAAGATAGTGCAAGTTAGTGAGAAACACATACACATCCGGTATGAAGAAGACACCGGTGAGAACAACATCGCATTACTACAACTCCAAGAGCATATTGAATGCAACAAGCACCAGCTTCCTGTATGCATCCCTGAAAGAGACTTTGCAGAACACATTTTGATTCCAAAATTGGCTGGTACAGTCAGTGGCTGGAGAATGGAAGGTGATGACCTTCAAGGTGAGGAGTTGCAAGTTTCATACCTTCCTGCTGAGGACTGCAAACAAATACTCAATGTAAGCCTCACAAACAGGCAGTTCTGTGGACACCTCCAGGAGGCTGTAGACAAACGACTGGCTGGAGGAAGCTTTTTGGCTACCGAGTATAAGGGCACTTGGTTTCTGACTGGTATCCTGGGATCTTGGCCACTAGAAGACACTGACTGGGAAACATTTCTATTCACTAACGCCGCGAGGTATATGATATGGCTTAAACAAAAAATGAAATAAGACAAAAACACAACCAACCCTTCAGTACCGAACCCCTCCCAATCACTGCAAGGAAACACGTGGATGCAGCTGGTACACCCATTTGACTCTCTGTCACAATCTGCAGCAACGGAAGTTGCAATGATGATATGTATATAACTCCAATTCATACAGAAAAGCCCTTTGTCTTTCCTCCTCCTGTTGATGCACAGTACTGTCATGATGCAGTAAACCTAGTTATTTTACTAAAAAGTTTCTAGAATTGTTAATCGTAAAACTCAAAAAGCATTGAGGTTTTTCTGGGATTTTAAATGTTGCTAGAAGGAAATCAGTCTTTTTAATTCTTGTTGCCCTGAGGTTTGATTCAGCAAATGCATATTCTTATTTCAGCATCCATACAAGTAAAACTTACAAAGGGAACTCCAAGCCTTTAAATGTCTATGTCGATGTAGAACTTGACACTCTCACACTAAAAAATGCTTCCCCTCATACACGGTACCTGTATTTTCCCTTATGAATCATGTCAACGCCAGTCAGTGGGTAAAATAACACCCAACTCTCAAGGAAGGGGGGGGGAAAAAAAAAAAAAGAAGTTTTATTTCCTTTAAAAAAATAATTTTAAAACTCAAAATCTACCATCCCATGGACAAAGTTACATTATGCCACTCCCAAACAAACAAATGAAACCCCCAATATAGTAATGCTTAAAATAATGGATCCAGTGGCAGTGTTTTCCCGAGATGCAGAATAAAACAGAGTGTGGATATGTTACTTAGATAAGCTTCTGTTCGTCATACAAAAATGAAACAAAATATTACCAGAATTAAAAAAAAAAAATAAAATCTGTGGGCACTTACAGACAAAAACCCCACATTTATTTGAACCCGTAACTATCACTGACACAGTAAAGCTTTTGGTGTCAAGCATTTTTCTAGTTTTTAGAGAAGGCTTGAAGAGATTATTTAATACCAGCGGGATTATTGAAGAGACTTGAAAAAAATTGAAATCATTAAAGAAAATATCATTTCCACTCTGAAGAATGGATTAACACAAGTAACAAAGGATGATACTTTTCTCTGAAAGGTAAATGCAGAAATAGCAACTCAAGGTACTTTATAAAAGCTTTTAAGTACTCTGGAAGGAATATGGAATGCTTTGCTTTATTTCCTCATGAGATACTCTGAATGATCTAGAAACCCTGCGTTAACTATAATTGAAAAGTTAGCATTTCAGTCCAACGCACTTTGTAACACTGGCAGCCTTGGTCATTCTGGGAAAGGAGCCACAAACAGTTCCTAGTATTCCAGTCCTGGACATGAGCCAAGTCATTTACAATGTTCTCAGAGCAATTAGGAGCAGCTCCAGTGGGTGAGCCGAGTATCTGAAAAGCACTTGCACGGAGAAGACAATACTCAACACACTGTTGACAGCGGAGGAAATGGGTTCTGCTTACTGACCACAAGCTTCTGATGCTGATGGGATATGTAGCCTTTAATGAGACCCTGGCAGAAGGAGAAGACGACAGCGTTAGTACTTGAAGCTGGTAACACAATGCCTATAACCTCAGCTGTCTTCAGGCTACGTCAAGCAAAGCTACTTGTGCGTACTCCTCACTGCACTCCTGTACTTAATATCTATAAGGATCCAATTTCTGCAAGCGGGTCACCTCACAGAGTAAGCAGAAAGTTGGAAGCGTAACCATGTTTGCGTACTCCCGGTGCTGTCAGACTGAGAGCCTGTTGCCAGGGCCCCCTACTGGTCTGCTCGTGTTTCCGTGAAGAGACAGAGCTCTACAGAAGTGTTTCTGAATTTACTCTTGCTCACTTTAAAATTCGAATTTGAATTAACCACTATTACAAATCTAATAAACTAAATGACATAGTATTTCCTTTTCAGATACAGTGTTGTAACACTGAAAGAAATCTTCCAGTGACCTAATCCCACCTTTCATTACTCCTAGATCACACCAAATAATCTGTTTCAGAAACAGAGGTGGTTCCTTTTCTTGCTGACACTGCAATGCTGCTCCAAACCCTCTGATTTATTATAAATCTCTTGATTTCAAGCCTTTATCTGTTCATGAGTGGTTGAGATCCACTTAGAGTAAATGACAAAATGTGAAACAAACCAAAAGAAATCTAGTTTTAATATTTTCCAATGTTAGAATGTTAAGAGTGTTCTACTTCAAATGCAGAACAAATCTCTTTTGGTCCCAGTTACAATTTTTTTTAAAACCAGTATTTATGCATATATAGAAATGTCAGTACTGGATTTGTAATGTAAAATTCAACTTCAATTTTAACCGATTCCTGCAGAAGAGGCAGGAACTGGAGCATGTCCTCAGGGCAAATAAAGACATTTCACTTCAGGCACAAGTGAATAAATCTTTTTACACAATAAAATCTGGGATTACTGATATGCTTTTGATAATAAACTTTCACTCTCTACATAATATTTTTTACTGTATGAAGTCTGAAAGGACTAGACAAGTGTTCAGCACATACCATATATATGAGGTTAGCTAAAATGCACTGGACTTCATCAATATCAACATCATCTACTTGCATGAATTTCAGGGCAAACAGAAAGGCATCTAGAGACAGTTGATGGGTTTTAAGTAGTAAATATCTGAAAGAAACAACAGGAAAAAAAAATCTGTTATGGAAAAACAAACACTCAAAAATTCTGGTGCTTAGAAAACTGGCCTTTCTACAATAAATTCACTTTAACAGGAATTCAGCTCTCAGAGAGAATTAGGAAGCATATAATTTCTAGGTGAAACCAGGTTAAATCTGCATTCGCTAAAGCACAGATTTTGTTATGCTTACACTTTCTTGAAGAGATTCCTGTATGTGATGATTTTCAGCTTCTCAAGGATAAGAAAGATTCCACATCGAATAAAGAAGGTCTCATGCTTTGTCAGAGCATCATTCAGTAGAAGAAGGTTGCCTTCACTACAGGATGAAGAAATGAAAACATAAGAAGGTCTCACCCAAAGGAGAAAGGAAATTGTCTGACTTCACAGGAATATCCCTCCCCTGCCTTCCTCAGTCATCCCAAATAAACACCTTTTACTTAACACTTTTTGAACCAACACACAATACAATAAAACAAGTGTCATACCTCACAGCCTTTGTTACTTCAGCAAACTGCATAAGGTCATACTTTTTTAAGAGCTGAATTGTTGGCATATGGCCCTGAAAAATAAATGGTTTCCAAGTTTTCCAGGGTAAAGTCAAATGCATTTTAAATGTAATCTAGTAAGCTATAAAAACATTTTTTAGAGTAAAAGAGAAACGTTTAACCATTTTTTTTCCTACAGAACAAGAGGTGAATAAAAGTGTTTGTAAGACAATCCCTTTGCCCCCACCAAATATCTTGTAGCTCATCTCACAATAACTACCTATATATCATGGTGTAGGGAGTCTTCATATTTCTTGATGTTGGGGAACAGTTATCAAACTTGTAAAATCAAGATCTTGAGACATGAGGCTTAGGGAGATTCAAATTATGTGTCATAGCTGTATGATCTAATCTGTAAACAGAAGAACTGCTGGAATCCCAAGCATTACTAATAATACAAGCAGTGCTTCAGCACCGTCAAGTGCTGGCTCAATCTGTACCAGATTTTTTCTTCGCTATGCCTCTGTGCAGAAATAAAAATGTCCTCTCAAAAAAAAAAAAAAAAAAAAAAAACAAAACAAAAAATAAAGAGAGGAAGTTTAAATTTAAAGAAACAAAATTAATTCTTATTGCTAGATCAGGTAAGACTGAACCACCTATCCTATCAAAAAGAAACTTTGTTTTTTCTCCCCCTGCACAGCAGGGATCAGGTTGCACACTAACTTGGGTCAGACTTTAAATTTAGTTACCATCACGCTATGCTGTTGGTAACTCTTCTCCTGGTTGGAGGATTAGCTGAGAGCAGAACTCAGCTGCATGTTTACTGAGAGCTGCTAGGAATAAAAAAAAAAAAAAATCCAAGCTATTTTGGTACAGTTTAAGGTTAGTGTTAATGTTTGGGCTCTGATTAAAAAAAGCAACTGTAAAAACAATGACCTTTATCTAGTTTCTTTCGTGCCTCTTGTACACTAGACCTGCTCCAGAAAAGCCACAGTAATTCTAGGCACTAACAGACCCACCAGCTTAAGGCACCCAGTCAGGACTGGGACAAAGTTTTTAGGAAGACTGTTAGTTTTCCTTTATCAACCCTACCATTGATTGATCTGAAAGCAACTAGTAAGAAAGTCAGTAACTAAAACTGGACTAGGTGACCTTTGAAGGTCCCTTCCAACTCTAACCATTCTCTGATTCTGTGATTCTAAAACATGAAAAACAGAAGGCAATTATCATACCCACTATGCTCCCCCTTTACCCAGCTGACACTGCAATGGACTGGAAAGGCACTGAATGGAAAAGGGAGGATGGTCAGAAACAGGCTGGGGCAAAGGCGGGAGATGGTAACTCACAGAAGCAGGTGGTAACAACATTCTCCATGGGTAACTTTGGTAATAGGGTCAGGAACAGGAAAGTCTAAAATCTAGTTCTTGTCTCCTCAGTTACACTGAATTAATTGTTAGCATAATCCCAGTCACTCAGAGATACACAAATGCTAGCACAGCACATGGGAAAGCACAGGAATAAGAAGGAGAGATGTGCTTAATTTTTTTTAATGATCAAAGAGTAACCAGTCTTCATTGATTTGTTGAGAACCAAAATGACCTTTCTGACATGCCTCGAATGGGCAAATGCACAAGGTGCAAACAGAAAACCCAAAGACAGGAATCCTTTCTCTCCTGTGGCAAAGCCCCCTCAACAGTCTTCAGCCATCCGTTTGCACATCCTCCTTCCCTTTAACAGCTGAAAGAAGCAGACAGGTTTGTACTGGTGAGTCCACACCCTCCCCGGCCCATCTGTGCAGTTGATCACCAGACAGTGTAATATCAGTTACACTGTTAAGAGCTGCTCCAAAGAGCTCAAAGCTGTTTTTGTTACAGAAGTAACCTCCAGTTGCAGCATTAGGAGGGGTGCGAGGCAGGTAGGGGGAAGAGAGGGTGGGGTTTTCCTTTGGTTCCTCCCCTCCCCTCTTCCTCCTTTCCCGTGTTGCTACAAATGACAATTCAACATCATCTGTCCTCACACGACAAAGTGTGCATATGCTGGCTCTTATCGGGGTCAGGCACAGACAGCCCCTGAATTCCACTACAGGAAAAAAAACCCAAACAAACAAAAATTATTTAGAAGAGTAGCATCTACTCACCAACAACATTTTTACAGGCAGCAGGTAGATTAAAATCATTCTTTTGTTCTTCTGGCTTGAGCGGTGACAGTGCTCAAAGGCAAATGACAGATACTCTTCAGCTGCAGACACAAATATAAGTACCAGTAACATGATTAAAACTGTAACCCAAATTTTGTGTTCAGTGTCCACCTCTAGCTTGAACACATGATATTTGAAATTATATTAAAAAGAATAATACCAATCAAAATACATTAAGAAAAATGCTGTAAGAACTATTGGAGATTCATACAAAACACAAGGTATGACCAGGAAAGTAAGTCCTCCTTCAGAAATTCAAAGAAAACTTGTCAAGGTCTGGATGTCAGAGATAACAGTTACAAGCAACATTGGAATTTTCAGCTCATTTCAGAAATATTATTGTGCTACTGTTATAGGAGGGGAGAATCTCAAGAAGCGCTGATGAAACTGAACTCTTATTTTCTAAATGTACAGATTAGGTTCTTCAAGAGGATGTAAGCTGCATGCAATGCACACATCTGCTGAGCAGCAGAAATGTGCCAGTGAGATCACACAGCATGACAAGATGAAAATCTCTCATCATTTTTCACTGAGTGAGAAAAATGACAAGACTGAAAGGCAGAAGACACTGTTTAGAGTAACAAAACTGCCTCTAGAATAGATTTTGGTCAGGAGCTTAGGTTAACAATGAAAGTTGCATACCTTAGCTTTAGAAGCATTTCTGTTAGTGAATAAGAAATCTCAGAAATGCAGTTTCTACATCTTCAAAATCAATGCACTGAGAAACTAATTCTATAGTATAGTTTGGTGAAGATTTCCTACATGGCATACAGCAACTTGAAGAAGACAAGTCAGTAGCAAAGCCTGCTTTGTGAAACCTTTTACAAACCTATTTTTTTTTGATGCTCATACATTTTATTACGCATGCACACAATGGATAAGACTACAGAGAATTTCACTGACAAGTATTTTAAAACTGGGCATATACTAAATTAGAAGTGTCACGTAATCTCATCTCTGATCTGACTCAGCCTGTGGGCCTTGGATCTTTCAGCACTACTTTCCCTTTGATCAACGCAAACACAACTGCATCTTTTACACACATTTTGAGTCACATACACAGACACCATCAGCCAGATTTCACACCAAGCAGCGAGACTTTAAATCTGTCTTACTGTCACATAGTACCTTGCTTAAAGTCACTGTCAAACATGGCTTTGCGTCCAACGTAGTATCTGTATGTAACTCGCTGTGCCATACTATATTCGTCCTTCAGATTTGAGCTGTCAATTGCTCTAATTAAGGGCTTACATAGATGGAGCTTGTTGATCTGTTAAAAAGAAAATGAATACTGTGTTTTACTGAGAGAGTGTAGATACATAGTATCATATAAAAAAGGGTGGGCTTAACTTAGCATATGACATACAAAAGACAGCTTACTAGACTTGAAACCTACCTTAAAATAAATTTTAAACAGTTGATTCACGAGAAACAACATGCCCCACTTTTTGGAATCTTCAATGCCTGCTCGACTGTTGTAAGAAAACAAAACAAACCAAAACTACTAGTACTGAACATTGTAAGAAAATAGTGACTTTGTCCTTATAGTAAATTCTTTCTATTGATATTTTATGGATTTTTAGGGTAAAAATAGGTGTCTGAAAATAGAAGGCCAAACTCCTTGTTTGCTAAATCATAACAGTACTGTCAAAACAGAACATGTGTTTCCCTCTTCAATTTTAAACAGATCTATACATTTATTCTCAACATAATGAAAAGATGTCATGCAAAATATTATTCATCTGCATCAGGGTCCTCACTCCAGTCTGCAGGTAACACACACATCAGCATAACAGTTGCTTATAATATTCAAGATGCAAGAAAGAGAGAAAAAAAAAATAATCACTTCATCCACTTCAGAAGTGTTCAAATTGCTAAGACTGGAAACCAGAGAGTCATCTCTTTACCATCTGATCATAATGAAGCAAGCTTCACAACTGAACAGGGCACAAAAGTGTTAATGATCTTTCCTGAGAGACTGAGACAAGTCCCTCCCAACAACATCTGCTAGGAATGTTAAACCTAAAGGGAGGCCTCTCCAGCTGTAGTTAATAGTCAAGAGAGAACAGGCTATAAATGAGAGGAAATGAGCCTCAGAAGTGTTTGTTCTTACCCAGATATGGTCTTAGTAAGTGGAAAAATCTTATGTAAAGTTCATTAAGTTCTTAACAATGCAATAGTGTGAGTTCTACAGAGGATCTTCCACTTACGTGTCACTGGCACAGACTCGAAAACAGCTCATCAGCAGTTCTGCTGCCTTTTCCAACATGTCGCCAACTTTGCTTTTCCCTTTCTTCACCAGCTGTTGATCTGCCTATCATTGCACAGCAAGAAACAATTTCTAATTCTACATGCTGGTTCACTGGGTTGCAGACAGTTTAGTTCCTTAATACGGCATTTTATCAAGTCTTACAGCAATATATTTGTCATGCCTGCTACCCTCCAAATCCAGAAGGTAGTCAAGCTCACAGAATAAAAGAAAACAGTCAGAGAGGCTCCTGAACATATACCAAACCTAATGCATAGGAGGACAGTCTTTTGAAAACAGCACTGACTGCTATTATTATTAAGCATTGCCAAACTTAATGCAACTCTCAGAAACCTAAATTCAGGATCATCTCAGCATCTGATAACATTAACTCTTCAACTCAAGTTTTCAAAGACCAAGAGTCTGGCAAAAAAAATCTTTTGAACAAAAGCAAACTCAAATGTTTCCTCAGTTATGGAGTTTGGGTTTTAGAACTTATAATTAAGCTTCTCTCCACAGTCACGAGGGCTAGATTTTATTCCTAAACTATATTCAACATTTTCTAGTAGTAACATACACTGGGATTTTCAGAAGGACCTGGGATTTTCAGAAGAAATGGAAAACATATGTTATAGCAACAAGAGAAAAAAAAAACAACATCAGTCACCAACACATGGGATTAATGCAGAACTTAAACAACAAAGAAGAGTGGGGGAAGAAATAGCAAGTAGGTAGTTACAATGTGCTTTCTAAAAAGTTCTATTATAATGCTTTCATTCTCACTAGCTGAAATGTAAGGAAAATAAATGGAAACACATCCTTTGCTGCATAAGTCTTCTCTGTATCCACATCCTTTGAATATATGAAGGTTAGAACACAGAGTTCAAAAGCTTCCAACACGACTGATCCTGCTTTCCCCTTTCTCGTGCATCTCAAATATACAAATCTGCCTCATTCAGAGTGAGAATCGAGATTAGTTACAGAGCAGGCACACCCAGACAAAATACATTCTCTGTGCAAGCATGCCAAAAGAGTTCTTTTGTGGGCGGGTGGGCATAATGAAGTGCTGAGGACAAACACTGAAAATACTGGATATTGTCAAACTCTAACCTAACTTGAACTCTAGCTTCATCTCTTCACGTAAAGTGACTAAGAAGCAAGACCCTGCCACTTACCCTGGCCTAGCACTTCTCATTAGATCCCTACACAAGCTACTTCAATTCACTAGCCTGAGAAAAACAACGTAAATATATTTTGTTTAGTTTTCTGCTTGTCAGCAGTTGTATGGGCTCAGCGAGAGCTCCAATGAGCATCAAAAGCAGTATGCACAGCTGGAAGAGGAGAAAGGCAGAAACTTCCCTCTTCAGATGTGGTAAGTGGTTAGATTGCTCTGTTGTCTGGAATATCTCCACTCTTATATAAAACACTCCACTAAATCCCAAGGATAACACATGGAAATAGTGAGTTGTGCCACCATGCTACTCTATAAAGACAGTACTTAATCACTCCATATGCTCTAAGCTGTGAGTTGTGTGCAGGTCCTCAGAACTTCTCTAGTTCCAGTTGCAAGTGGGAGGTGGGCAGACTCAGCAACTCAGTTTTTCTAAAGGACTGGATGCATTTAGTATGTCAACAAAATCCTAAACAGGAAGTGAAACAGTACCAAGCAAAACTAGGCTATGTAATAAAGTCTAAAATATTTCCACCACGGGAACTCCTAACAGATAAAAGTAATGAGGCTGTTAATCAGATCTACTTACATTATTAGCAAAAATTCGAAGATCGAGGGCTACAGCATACATAATAGGTAAAGCCCTGGCAAAGTAAAACAAACATAGTAGACTTAGTATGCGCAAATTATGCAATAAGTAAGACATGAGACACAAGCATTATTTTTTTTGCTAGTTTGTCATAAAAGTAGAAAAGTATACATTAATCTTTATTTAAAGATCAATGCATTTTTTTTAAAAGGAAAGGTCTTCAAGATCTCAGCATTTCAGAAATCCTACACTGGAGGAAGAATGCATTCAGAAACATATTTTACAGTGGCTTTAATAAAATATCATTTCACCTTGACCAAATTCTTCACATTTTTATTCATGGACCACGCTACACGATTAAGCTTAAATGTTTAGTTTTCATATTTTCGTATCTAAAAACCCAAACAGGCAGCAAAAAAAATGGACTGCATTTAAGTATTGCTGGGGATAAATAAAAACTGTAGGCATGATTTTAGTTTGACTACTATGGTATTATGATAGTGAAAGATGAGAGTCTAGATTCTAGCAACTCTCTGTGATGTACTCACCAGTTTTCTTCTTTATGTGCCTGAAACGCTCGCAGGAAAGATGTATTACATTTAGGAGAACTTAAAATGCTATTAAATAAAGCATAGCTATAAAAACCTGCAGTTGTATGGTACCACACATCACTACATAAAAGAGCAGAAACCAACGAAGGAGCAAGTAGATGAGGAAATCAAGATGCAAAGACACAGTAGGGAAGAACACGAGCATTGCCACACACTCCTTGGCGTGGCAGCAGCTGTGAAGAAACGGAGAGATAAGACAGCAGCTTTCTTTATCAGTATCTTCCCCTCCAGCCAAGTACAAACTGGGATATATATTAATGATCTGAGGGTCTCCTATACTCTCTAAGAAAATAATTTTCTATTTTACAGCCAAGTGACAGCTTCCTTCTTAGTCCTACAGAAAGTTGAAAGAAAAATCTATTTGTATTTCCTTGCTTAAGAACCTAAACAGCTGAAGTGTATTTGGAAGCAGACCACATTCTAGTAAATTTTTAAAGGGGTAAAGATAACTTGTTCTACAAGAAGACATATAGTTAATCCAAAAACAATAGACAAGATTCATGGAAAAGGATATTGGACGATAACTGTTTGGCATTTATATGCTTCTATGAAGTCATGGTTTCCAACAGCGTAAGTACACCTGTCAAAGAAAAATATCATATACATAAGACACGTATTTCCTTTGCCTTTCAACAGACACAGAGCTTTACAGTTTATTTAAAAGAGAAATACGATTAGAAATGTTCCTAACAGAATGGAACAAGTGTTTTAACACAGCACTGAGCTTAATAATTGCAGAAAGCTGATCTGAGAGAAGAATCGGGATTTGTTTGTATAACGTGTACAGTACCAACTGTAATATGCTAATGCTTCCTGAAACTGCCACCAAGATTAGCATAGATTTAAAAAATTCCAAGATGTTGAAAGTGAACTAAAGACTGTGTTAATGCAGATTTTTTAAAAATAAAAGACTCACAGAATTACTTAGGTCCTGAAGCTGTCTTAGGAGTACTTTTATGACTATAATTCCCCTTTAAAAATATTTATTTCCCTTACTTATTTCACTCTAAATTCTTGTGCCGCTATTAAATACAGAGCAAAGGAAACAGCAAGCATCAAAACCACAGCTGTGTCAATGGCTATGTGCAGAGACTGCCAGGTACATAAAGCAAACTTTACATGGACAGGAAAGAGGTTGTTTTTATTTCCTGCAGTTCTAGCATTATTTAGAAGAGTAATGAATATCAAGTTCTTAGATGTAAGCCCTTTAAAATAACTAAGTAAAACTTAAGGATATCTTTCCCCATCCCTGCTGGATGCCTCACAACTGGCTTTACGTTCCTGGTCCATCTTTACCTCAAGTGGGCTGCAAACATTTCATCATATGGTGGTTCCAAAACTTGCTGACACTTCTCCTCTGGAGATGGAAGCTAAGTGTAGAATAAATCAACGAAACAATAAAGGAACATCCAACGCACCAGAAACAGAACATCACATGGATATTTTGTCATGGTAATTTTATGCATACGTGCCTTTGCCATCTATCAGAACTTTAACTTATATTAATAACCGCATCCAGTGCAACAAATTGCTAGTGTGCACTCTGTCTTTAGAACCTGATTAGAGCTAGCCTTAAATAAAAGCATCCAAAATGCATGTAGCACAAACACTGGACCCTTGCTACCCACTGGTTGTCCCTTTATTATAGTCACTTCCACTGTGCCTTGTTACCAACTAATGTAAACCTGGCCAGGAGGGACTTTCCAGAAAACAAGTTGAAGTGGAACACAAAAAGCCATCCAGGAAAAAAAAAACCAAGAAATATATTATATCCTTGTAAGAAAAGGGAAACAAACCTACAAGGGAATCTTGCACTGGTCTGTGAAACAGATTTCTGAAGTTTATCTCCAATGGAAAATAACCCATATAGAGAGCTAGAAAAACTGAAAGCAAAACAAAAGAAAGGTCAAAAACAGATTCTCACCTGCAGCCTTGGGTTTGCAACATGTGGATGTTTAAATGATACCAATTCTGCACAAAATTGTCCATCTCTGCTGTCAATGGCTTCTTGCACCTACCAAATAAAAACAGCCACCGTACAGAACAACATCCAGTCACAGCCATCCAACTTATTGACACGACTGCAGAAGCCACTTTCTCGTTACTGCTGTTAATCCACATCAATATCAACCCAAATGTGATTTTTTTTAAAAGGTTTAAAACTGAATGAATCAATATTGTAGTCTCAGTACACCTGTTTTTTAAAAAAGTATCAAGGAGAAGGTAGGGTGAACACTACTGTGTTTTTTCCCTTATTTGTAGGACCAAGCAAACCAGAGAATCCCCAAACAACTTATATGGGTTTAACATTGTAAAAAAAAAAAGCAGTTGTGAACCAGATTTGGTTAAGCTTTTTAAAATTCCAATTGGACTTACGGGTATCAAACATATATGTAAAGGTATAAGCGATCTCTGAGCAACGCTTAAAAATGAAGACAGATAGATTAAACGAGATTAAACACGTCGCTATCATTCCAAAGGCAACGCCTGACACTAGACTAGCATCTGTATAGAATACTTCCAAAACCTGGCATGACTGTAAATGTTATATCCTGGGGGAGAACGGTTTAACTCTGCTTCCTGCTAAAGATAACTGCTTCCAAAAAAGAGTCTGTCTGAGCAGCTTATTGTGACATCAAGCAGGAAATTTTTTCAGTTGTAGAAGTAGTTTTAGATATTACATTTAAAAATTCCTTTCCCACTGCTTGTGCTTTGTTTGTCATATTTTCGTGTCCTGATAGAGGAAAAAAAAAAAAATAATCTTTTTGCTGTATAGAAAGCTCATACCAAATGGGAAAAATTAGAGAGTAAAATAGCAAGGGAAGCAGCAAAAGAGGGAACATTAACCGCTTAAACTCTTCAAAGATTGGTAGCTTTTTTCACTTAAAAAAGAGCTAATTTTGTATTTTGGAAGTAGTTTTTCCTATTAAATGTTAAACAGACTGTCAACTGGAGAAGATACTGGCTTTTCAGAGCAGATCACTGTCCTGACAGATCTCAGCCGCTCCATTTTTGAGACTAAAACCCAAACAATTATTCTCTTTTTGTGCCCTACACTCAATTGACTTGACTGATCTTGACTGAAGCAAGTAAGATAACAATGATGAAAACATGACAGTTAGGAAATAAACAATAAGAGTGGTCACACTAAAAGCTTGATACTGAAAGTTCAGCCCAGCTGGCATCCTTGTGATCCTGCTCCTGTCCCTCCATCCTTCATGCCATATACACTATGTCTCTGCTTTTCTGTACTTTCTAAATCTCTGTATTTCTTGAATCCCTGAGCTGCCTTTGTTACTGCACACACACACAATCCCATAGTTCTTATGGATAAATTACTTCACTATCCATTGTATTAGCAATCATCACACTTTTTAAAAATTACAGGAATACATCCTTGGCACACAGCCAGGATAGTTCACAGAATCATAGAATAGTTAGGGTTGGAAGGTCACAGAATAGAATAGTTAGGGTTGGTTAAAGGTCATCCAGTCCAACCCCCTGCAGGAAGCAGGGACATCTCCAACCAGATCAGGTTGCTCAGAGCCCCGTCCAGCCTGGCCTTGAATGTTTCCAGGGATGGGGCATCCACCACCTCTCTGGGCAACCTGTTCCAGTGTCCCACCACCATCACTGTAAAAAGTTTTTTTTCCTTATTACCAGTCTGAATCTACCTTCCTCTATTTTAAAGCCATTACCCCTTGTCCTATCACAACAAGCCCTGCAAAAAAGTTTCTCCCCATCTTTCTTATAACCTCCCTTTTAGGTACTGGAAGGCTGCTATAAGGTCTCCCCAGAGCCTTCTCTTCTCCAGGCTGAACAGCCTCAGTTAATGGAGACTTGAAAAAGTGTATTTCTTTACCACATCACACATTCTAGGTTGATTTATTTCTTAAATGAGGTAACATGTTTACACCAAAGAAAAATACATCCATGTAAGTTAACAGTGCCCACAGATTAAAAAAAAACCAACTTGCTTACTTGCTGCAAATACTGATTTATGGTGATGTGCGCCATTAAAACATAAGTAGAAGAGGCAAGAGTCCCAAATAAAATGCGGTTGTATCACATTCTGCAAAACGAACAGGCGTTTAAGAGAACAGCACAGCGACAGTATCCTCCACACCCCCCCTCCTCACTCTGAGGAAACGCGGGGCGACTTTGCCCGTTGGGGCCGGTCACAGGGAGGCAGCCGCGGGGCCGAGCACAAACACGGAGCTGCCCGCCGGGGGGGAAACTCCATGCGGGGGAGGAACCCTGGAGCAAAGGCCCCGAGGCGGGCGGAGCGCCCTGGGAGCCCGCGGGCGCGGACACGGGCGAGCGGACGGACGTTAGACAGGGCGGGAGCGCGGCGGCGGGGCGCGGCCCACGCTCGCACCCCGCTGCGCGCAGGGACTCCCGCCC